>JXOV01018740.1:0-42073 GCA_001014945.1 Clogmia albipunctata | reverse complement strand
TCAAACAGAAGCCCATTTTTCAAGCTTTGGCAGCAGAGAGCGACCCATCATTTCCTATAATTCAATTAGCCCAGGTCAGAGCCAAATTGCTATTATAAAACATTTCAGATTTCAGATCAAATTTGGCAGAACTATAATAAATATTTGGATATGCTTTTTTGCTTGGAATCAAAGATAATTTTATTATTACCAAAATTTAATCTATTAATGGTATTAATTTAATATTAATGATGAGCTAATTTGATTTAGAAAAAAATTATATTAATTGAAATATTTTTGAAGAAGTTGATTATTGAATTCTCATTATTTTATTAAATTCATTTAATTTATATTTCTACAATTACCATTGATCCATTGACGTTGTACCATTATATTTGTTTTCAAAAATAAAATAAAAAATCATAAAAAACAAACAACTACAAATTGCTAATAAACTAAAATATTAGACATTATAATATACATTCTGTCCAAAAATTTGAGAAATATAAAAATATTTGAAAATAAAATTAGGATTGTATTATGAAGTTTTGATAAGTAGGCGTGCGTTTTGGGTGACGGTTTTTTTTTTAAAGGAGATTATTATTTATTGTTCTTGAAATTTTTGACAAATATTAGAGATTTATGTAACTACAAATAGGTGAAAGTTCATCGTTTAATATAATAGGACCTAAATTTAGTAATTTTCTTCGAAATTGGAAAAAGTAATTTTTATATGTCAAACAAAAATTATTTTCTGCGTGGCTACTATGATTAAGATTAGAATCACATATTTTCAATAGAATTATCAATTATTGTTCAAATTAAGTTTTTTTAATTTATTAAACTAATTTTTAAGGTTAATTTCTTCTCTATCTCATAAATTGGTAATGCTATGTATTATACAATCTGTGCGGTAGTATGCGTGTATACAGAATATTTCGAATTATCAAGATATAATCAAAAAATTATCATTGATTCTAATTATAAATTCATTCACATATGTCTCAAAACGGAAGATAATGGTCAAGGTTATGCAATTTTTTCTTTTAAAAATTTTGTTTCTTACTTGCAAAAATGCAATCAATTGATGCATTCACATTTTGTACTTGACATACTTCGCAACTTGTTTAAAATTTATACTTTTTTGCGTTGTCGTTGGTATAATCACTATTAGTTGGATATTGTAAAATAAAAATAAAAAAAATTTATCATAAAATTAAGGGAGTACTTACATTTTATAATGATTTTATTGATCTCCTGAATTTCGTAGCAAAGAAGAAAAGCAAACTATGAAGAATACATTTTTATCACTAGTTAATTAAATACAAAACGATCCACTTTTAAATGGATATAAAAATCAACTAAACGAAATCGTAAACATTTCCTCTATAAAATCTCTCTCACTGACGTGATTATGTATCATTTGTGTTTTGTTTTTATTACCCTAACGAGACGAGTCTCGTTTTGAACCAAAACAAGACGATAAAATTGATAACAAATTAATAATTTATAGATATGAATGAAACATGTGCAGTTAAAACTATGCTTTATTGTTTTAACAAATGGGTGTAAATTTATGCGTAGCATCGTTTTAAGAATTGAATTAATCAAATTGGACATAAAAGTGAGGCAGCACCATAAAACGCCATTATGAAATTATATGGACAAGACAAGCGCGATCCATAAAACTGCAATTTATGGTAAGTTAATCGATTTGGTTCTTTGGCGGCGATCGTCATAATAATCGTAATTGAAAACGATCGCAGTTGGCGAATCAGAAACAAGCACTCTCAAATTGGATGGGGATCGTAGAGAAAAACAGTTGTTATCAAGTGATCTTGATTGGCGATCAGCTTTTTACAGTTTTGAGAGATCGATCGATTGACGAAATGAAACAAATTAATTAGAGATCGAGCGCGGTCGACATTTGGCGAAATCAAGAGAATAAAACAAAAACAGTAATTGGCCTACTATTTCCGCCACAA
Source organism: Clogmia albipunctata (assembly GCA_001014945.1). Lineage (NCBI taxonomy): Eukaryota > Metazoa > Arthropoda > Insecta > Diptera > Psychodidae > Clogmia > Clogmia albipunctata. The sequence goes on along the minus strand of JXOV01018740.1, from coordinate 40,109 downwards.
AATCAAAATTCAATTGACTAATCAAGTTGGCCATTTCCTTCTTGAAGATCGCCCCTTTATCGCTCGATTATGATGTAACCTGGCCATGAAATCTGTGAAATTACGAATCAAGGTTTTCGCTGGCAAAATAAATGGCCAATATCCGTAATTGGATATTAATTGAGTGCCGTAAAATAGTCGGATTGACAGCAAGGTGGATAGAAATCGGCCGCGATCAATGGAGGATCGGAAGAAATGCAATTAAAATTTCGCCCAATCGATAAATTCGGGACTTATCCGATGATAAATTCTCATTATAAATTCCGTTTCGCAATTGCATTTAATAAGGCCGATCGTCTGATGTGCAATCAGAACGCGATCACCTTTTGGCGGTCCGAGGATCAATGCCTTTGAAAGGATAATTTCTGTAAAATATACCCCGGGTTCAGTATTTTAGTATTTAGAGTCGAATCGGGGAGAGAGAGACCATTAATAAAAATTGTGCTGAATACAAAAATGGTGAAGAGGGCAAAAAATTAATAAATAAAATATGATCACCGCACCGCCGCCGCCGTCTTGGGTCATATTTTTTAAATTCAATTTTCAAAGTACGTTTAGAAAAACGAAACCGACTTAATTTTCGTTGTTTTTCCCCTCAACAGTTATTGCATTTTCATTTATGATAATTAGGCAATGGTGAAATAATTTTTGGAGATCCGTCCAGGACGAGGAGGGGGTGCCGAAACAGGAAGACCTCAATGCCGTTCCCACTCAATACATTTCTGTTATTATTTATCTTTATTCATGTCCGAATGGCATTTCTCTGTTCTCGAAATTATTAACGATATGTTTTACAAATTTCTGTCCTGCTTTTGACCGCAATGACTCCCCCGTTCCGTTCAGCTGGTGGCGTTTACCCAGTGCTCTGTGGCTCTCTCTCTGTAACCTCAGACGAGTATCACGTTCAACTGTTTACAGTTCTGTGTTCGACAATCCCGGGTTAATAAGTCATTCCTCCTGTTGTTCGCACGGCATGGATTTTAAATACCACAAGAGCAGCCCGAATGGAGAACAAAGTAGTCGTAGGATGGAGATGCGTATGTTAAAGTTCGCACTTTGTTTCACTTTGTCTTGGTTTTTGTTTTTTTTTTATTTCTGATCAGAAAACGAGGCAAATCGTGTCTCGATCGAGTATTGTTCTCGGAGCTGCTTAGCAGTAATTCACCTTTACTAATTGTGGAGGAATCGTTTTTTAGCATTTATTATTCTAATTGGTAAGACGTTCGTTGTATTAATTAGTTTTACAAGTAATTTATTCTCATTTAATTTGTAAGTAGTTTTAAATATAACTGATATTTTTAACCAACAAATTTGATTAAGTATGATATCCATTTTATTCATGATATAAAAAAATAAATAACAAATAAATATTACGAATTTCGCAAATATTTAATTCAACTGTCCTAAAATTTGGTAATGGTTTCAAAACTGTTATCATAATGCAATATTTAGTACACAAGTAAAATTTTTAAAAAATTACAATTTTATCATTCATTTCCAGGAGGTTATTTTTCTATTTTATCAAGTTTAATTTTCTTTTCGTACAACAACAAACAGCATGGTAAATTTGTTCTCTCACATAAAGGGATAGAAATCGTCCCTATTTCAGATATTTTTTTATATCTTTATTTTTAGGCAATATTATTTTACTTTTGGTAATACAAACTAAGAATGGATAAAGTTAGAACACATTCATATTATTTTCACTGAGAAAATGTAAGTAATTATTTAAATATGAGGAGAAATATGAATGGCAACGGCAAATCAAATTTTAAAGTACACTATTTGTCACTTGCTTTTGCTTTGCTTTTATTTATATTATTACTAAAACAAAAAACACCGTGCCCTATGAATAACAACCTAAACTATGCGTACACAGCTGAGGACAATACAGAAACGGGCCCTGTAAGGAACATGAGGATTCTCAACCTCAACCAACGGGTGTTACTCTTTTCGTGACTATTTGTTTTCAGTGTATTATTAGTCAATTAATAGCACCAGTTGTAAACGGATCCAGCCAATCCGTCCATTTTATTTATATTTTTCCATCATTACTTATTTATAATTCGATAGGAATATTATTTCGCAATGTTATTGATATAGACAAATGGAGAAACTTTTTTCACGCGGAAAAAGGTTCGCCCAGTATTTGATCTCAACCTCCGCGGAGGCAGTCAACCACTAGACCACTCAGTCAGGCATTAGCACATAGACTAGTTAAAAAGGGATCTGGGTAAACAAGTTAATATATTTGGAGATATTCTTACCATTTATTAAAAAATTTCCTTTTAGTTATTTTTATCTAAAATTGTTTATTTTAGAAATTTAACTGTTACGAGTTATTGATAAAAGAATATTAATAATTTTACCAATTCACATTAGTTTTTTCCTACCATGCGCAAATTATATTCTTGAGGAATAAGTATTAATAGGTTTTATCCAATACTATCCCGTTTTGTGCCCATAAATATATATTTCTTTTATTAAAGATGGAAGTAGCTACTAAATAACGGCAAGTTGTTTAATTCTCTTAATAGTAATGCGTACTTTTTAGCTTTCAAAACCTGACCAGAGTAAAATTACAATTGAAGATTATAACATCACGAAATTGAACCCAGATGTTTAATTTTATTAATACATTCAATCAAATTAATGAATAACAAATATTAATAAAAATTAATATAATCATAGATCTTTGTAACTAAGAAAACAATAAAAAATCATCAACGAATTCTTACAACACGTGTGCTTTATAATACTAATAGTATTGTAATGTTAATTTTATGCAACCAAAGTAAATACAAACATCATATCCATTATTAAGGTAAAGATATAAATGTCGACCAACAGTAACAGAAATCTTAAAACTGCTATAAAACTGGAATGAGTGGTTTAACACCTCTCTATAAAAATAAGTTGACGCATTTTTAAAATTAAAAGTTCAATCAAAACAAGAAAATTGCGCGATTTAGAGTTAAGCAGATCGCCATAATGATTTGAATAAATGTGCGTGTTCTTGAAAGTGAATTGGAACGACAAAAAATCAACTGGACTGTACAATTCAATTAAGTAGTATTGTTAATGTTCGCGAATGGCAATCTATTGCCATTTGTTTGCGCCAATTCATTCCGTGTGCTCTGGTCGAGTTCAGTGCAAATATTTGCCATTTCTGTGGAAATTACTCAAGCCGAGTCGCACCGCGGAGCCGTGTAATAAATGGCTGAAAAATGTGCCTAATTGAATTTAATACATTTAATTAAAATGAAAATTTAATCCGTTTAACCGCTAAATAGGTTTTTCTTGAGCTGGTTCTTATTCATATACACCTCTTCAAACAAACAGAACTGCACAGTCTCATTGGCAGTTTTCTGCTTTCTTCATCTTCAAAACTGCAGCAGCTTAATTAATCCACATTTTCAAACTAGAAAAGTGTTATGATTGTTATTGGGGACAAGAACAAGTTCTTAACTTTTAAAATATAAGTTATTATATAAACCATATCATATTAATAGTGAATCCAACAATGAATCTATTAAACATTCATATAAGTATAAATTTATAAAATTTTAATGATAATTTTTAAAATATAAAAATAAATCGAATCATTACTCAATAAAAACCAATAAGGTAGTTTTTTAAATTTGAAATATTCAACTCAATAAATTCATATAAATTGTTGCTAAATGTGATAAGAAAGTCAGATATATGGTTTAGTAAGTAAATTGAATTAGTTTAAGGTAGTGAGAAGTACTGAAAAAACACTGGGATTGTTTATTTCAAATTGAATATGATCGATTTATGGAATACAAAACAAAAAAAGACCGAATGTTGTTGATTTATGTTCATTTTTGCCTGTGAATCAAAATAGTATCCTTTCACCAAATTTTGAGGAAAAGCATGTTGACAAAATAATTTATTAGGGGTAGCTCTTAACAATTAAAACTGTAATTTTTTATGACTTGTGTATGTAACAACTAATTTCTTACTTAATTTCAATAAAATCGGCTCAACCGTTTCGGATCAGTACTTTTTTAAACATTGCATTGTTTAAAAGAACTTTTTTCGAATAACTCCCCCTTAACACGAATGGGTATAATTTTTTTACATTTTTGTGTTTTAGGCCACAATCATAAAAAAATCCAAACACTCTTTCCCAAAAAAAATTATAAAAATATTATGGGTGACTCTTAAAATTTAAGGGTATAAAAATTAAATCTATACGTTAAGGCAGACCTACTCCATATACCCCGAAAATCGGTAAAGTAGATTCGGAGAATGAATACTTTAAACACTGTGACACGAGATTTTTATATATAAGATGGTTTAAAATTTAATCAGCCCACCAATAGCATTAAATCTGCATCAAATCGGCAACTCTTAGAATTAAAGATCGGCTAGAGATGGTGATGGAGTAATACTAACAACAACTAAAGAGCAAATAACCGCCTCAAATCAATTTAATTGCAATTTATTAGTTTTTGAAAAACATACCGGCAAAAAATCCATTATTCCACACTCTGCTCCAAGAATAATTTAACCATTCTCGGGGGCTCTGTGCAAAGGTGGCTCGATTCGATTCGACTTTTTTGTGCTCCTGCCCGACGCTCGAGACCGCAGCACAGACCCAGACCAGGCCAGAGCAGAGAGCCTCCTGCTGTGAACCGCATTTATAAATAAATGGACCAGTTTACATGGAAAATAAGTTAATTTTTTACGCATATTTAAGTCTGGCCCCGAGATCCACTCAATCTCTGGCCCGAGACTCCCCGCACTGGACGACGCGGACGATCCACTCTCGGGTGTCTAGAGACCGTGTGTTCAGCAGAGCCAAGTTAAGCCAAACCAACGCACAACAGCGACAACGGCGACGACCACTTTGGAAATTGGTGATGAATTGAAATGGACATTTGAAAGTGAGGCAGTGAAACACCACCTGATTTTTGCACCTCATTTGTTTCACTTTGATATTTATTTCACTATTTTTTACTAGTTTAGAGTTTCATTGTGTAAGTCTTAGGTTTGGACGATATTTTGTACATTTGCATATTGAACATAATTTGTAATGTGGTTGAATATTACGTAAAATTAAATTCTATAATTGAATCATTTATTTGAGAAACAATATAAGCGCCATTTTTGGCGAAATCGTGATTTTAATAGAAATGGGCTATTTGAGAGTAGATATTCTGGGAAAAATCCCATTGGTCTAGCTCGTCAGACTGAAATATATGTGATTGTGAGAAGAAAAAACATAAGTTGAAGAGTTCATCGTAGAAGACCATAACAAATCTTCAATTGCTGATCTGTTGCTTGGAATTAGTGCTTAAATAGTATTAAGTCATTATTAAATGATAAACGGACACATGTGCTTGATCCATAACGAAATAAAAAGCAAAAAAAAAATAAATTTTACAATCGATCTACGAACGGGTTGAAATGGATTGTACTATATGCCTGATGGAGAATAATTTGGTTGATATATTGATACAATTGTTTTTTCGTTAGTTCGATAAACAGTGATTTTAAATGCCTGTTAAAATTTTATTATGAATCAAACAATTTCCAGTTAAAATCGTAAAAAGACTCTATAAAAAGAATACAATTTTAAAAGATACGATTAAGCTCATTAAGCACCTCGCCATTAAATATTTCAATAATTCAATGTAAATTTAAAATTTATAAACTGTTTGGAATGTAACTAGGTATTTATTTTAAATGTTTATTCAAATAAAATGAATTTTTATAAAAAAAAAGATACGATTTAAATTCCCGGTTCATTTAAAAACATTTTTTTCTTCATTTACCCAAAAATTGATTTTATGGCGCTTGTGTGATTCTCAAATAATACATTAAATTATATTGCGCAAAAGTCTACCTAATAAAATGTACAATGATAATGAAAATAATTAAATAAATAACATAATTATTAAGTTTAAATAAAAACGAACAAAATAAATAATTGTTTCAATAATTCGTATAAAAATCCGTTTTTATAATGTTTTATAAATAACAATAAACAACGCGAATTAACAATAAGGTTGTACGGATCTGCGGGGTATTAGTAGTGAAACGTCATCAGCTATCATTCATTATTTGATTTTGTATGCAAGAAAATCAGCTATAATATTGTAACAAAAGACTTTTAAAGTGGTCAAATACGGGTGATAACTACTTCAGACAATTTTTAGGTCTAATAAGTTGAATATTACTTATTTTGTGTCGAAATGCAAAAAAATCGTAAAATAAAAATAGTGCTAAATTCGGTACAAGATAGAATTTAGATAACAATGTACATCTGTCTAGTTCTCATTTTACGAATGGATTCATGTAATTTTTCTCCCGGCTGATGACGACTTATACAAGGTTGAGCGACTTTGACATTAAATAAATTTCTCTTTCAATTCCTATAAGGAACATGGGGAGACCAAACCTCAACCAACGGGCTTAGACTTTTCATGATTATTTTTTTATGTACATTATTAGTCAATTAATAGTACCTAGACTAGTTGGAAAAGGACCCAGTCAATCCTACCCGTCCAGGAATCTAACCCATGGCCTCCCAGTCAGCCGGATGCATTACCACATCGTCTATGAGGCGGGTTTATAAATAAGTATATATTTTTAATATTATTTTAACATCTGTGGCATTAAATAATATAAAAAGTCTTCATTATTGTTGAAGTTTCAACTTCAAAACTTCTCAATCGTTTTCAGCACTATCGGAAAACGATGATTATGGTAATATGCTTAAAAAGATCAAATAAACATTATTATTATAAATGCTGTTATTATTAAATAAAGGTTATTGTTACACCAACATATAAAAATTTTTGAAAAAATAATAGACGACAATTTTTTATCAACGTCCCTCTCTAATTCCATAAAAAAAAGTTGAGTTAAGCCGGTTATTGCTAATTGTCACCGTTAATTTTAATAGGTTTTGACAGGAACACGAGTCGGGAATATTTATAAAGTGCGGATTCTTTGAGATATCCGATTGGATTTGAAATATTTCTAAAATATTATTTTAAAATTTGGGAATTCCCGCAAAAAGTATTCAAAAACTATAGTCTAATAAACTTCACTAGTAGTCCATTTAACATTTATTGATTATCACAAAAAACTGATCTGAATATTAAATAATCTGTGGGAACTCCGTCCATTTTGCCATTTTTCATAAAAAATAACTGTTTAATTAAAAACTTTGTCTGCTACTATGCGAATATCATAATTTTTGCTAGACTCATATGCACATTTCAAAATCACGTGAAATTTATTTTCACATTAAGTCTTTGGCGATCACATAAAAGTCGAAATAAAAGTGACACGGAGTAGGAATGAAATCCCAAATTTATGGCCTGGGTTATCCTTGACCCACAAAGTGGCAATCAGGTGGTGGAGGGGCTTGTGGATTTAAAGAAATCGGAATCTGAAAACATGACAATAAACAAGACTTCTGCACGGCCAAGAATCGGACCATTGATTTGTGACTGGTGCGGTCTGGTCTGGGCGCTCTGGGTATCACCGACTGTGCGGCGGAATGGGTTTCCTCAAATGACCATTTCGCGCAGCTTGAGACCTGGACAGAAATTATTAATTTTTTATCGTTTTAATTTGTTGTTAATGCACATGGCTTTGCTTTTCGAGATGCTTTTCTGGTGATATTAAATTATTAACTAACACGCATGCATCGGGAGTGAACATAATTCCAGTGATCGAGGGGCCGAGGATCGGGCCGACCTCCTGCCAGTTATGGGCACAATTTGTCATAAAATCTCTATCGATCGCTTATTCCTATCTCTTTCCCTCCTCCGACCAAGATACTTTTATCTTTGAGATATTTCAAAGATGCTGCTTGTTCTTGTTATCATCCACTGTTTTTTGCCATATTATTTTTTGTTTTGCCTGATCTCGATTTGCTTGTGCCCGTTTGTTAATTGCGAATTACGGGAGATTACACTCGATGTCTCATTTTTGTGCGGTGGTCAATGCAGAGCGAGCGCGTCCATTGTAACATCATCATTAGCCGGCTTATTGATCGCCGTTTTCATGTGTTCTTCTGCTCGATCATATTTATAGTCATTGATCGATCGGGCGGCAAAGCATGGCGTTTTTACCGCTTTTTGTACCGGTTGTTGTGCTGTGCGACAAGAAATGCGATCGCAGTTGCCTTTGTTTAAAATTAGCCCGAATAATGTCGCCGGCGATCGCGTCGTTTTTGTTTAATTGGTGTCGTCGTCGCCGTTGATCGTGAAAGAAGTATAATTTGAGAATATTTGGCGAATTTGGGTCATTTTGGGTAAAAACGCAATTCCACTGGGGAATTATTTCGCACCAAGAGGAAATTCCACAACGCGATCCTCCTCAATTCGATCATGATCATCATGATCGTCACCTGAGAAATGATGATGACACAACATTTGAAATCTCCGCTCTCAGCCAAAGACCAAGAGCAAAAGAAGTGGAGCAAAACGGGTCGATAAATGCCACTTTATCAAATTGTTCATAGCGATGGTGTTAAACACACGATCCTCCATTCGGGGATCGAGTTATTTCGTGACCATCTCTGAAATTCCGCTCATTTTTTGGTGTCCCCGCGAAATTTCGCCAACAGTCCGACATTAAATTCAGTGTTCCTGTGGATGAGAAGAAGAGCACGGGGTCCAGATGGATGCCAGTACCAGAAGAAGAATCCGCCGGCTGGAAATGTTCTTCATTAGCATTCATTAGAATTAATTAAAGCAGTTCCAAAGAGAGAGAAAGAGCCAGGTAGAAGATCACGTAAACGGAGACACCAAAGTTCGCGATTATTAATTAGCCAAACGGAATTAATCTTAAAGTACAAGAGCTCATTGTATTTAATGCATGCGATTCCCATAAGGGATCCTCCACCTTTTGCTTCTTCTTTTATACAGATCTCTGATCCGACAGACGCTGTCGGCGCCTTTTTCTCTTCACACAATTGTTTGTCAATGCTGTATTATTATTTTTGTATAAATTAAAATTATGCGATATTTAATATATAATATTAACCTTTTTGTATGATAAGACTACTTAAATTTAGAATGTTAAAGTGCGAAAACCATATAATTTATATGATAATACATTCTCAAGTAATGCTTACAAATTTTTATTTAAATTCCAAACTTTGTTTAAAAATTATTACCGTTTTACGTTACAATACAATTATGTCCGGCTCTATAAATAAAACTATAAATACTGATAACCAACTTTAGTAATAAATGATTTATTCATAATCTCGGTAATTTAAAAAAAAATAGTATTTATGAAATTCTGTATCGAAAAGTAGACTTTTCTTCACGCAATTTGGTTCAGTAACGGTTTACTTTTCTGCACAGAGTGCTGAAATAATTCAAAACTTGCTTGTATCATAGTTCGAAACGTTCAGTTTCTCTATCGCAGTTATTGACGACTGGGCCCATAACCTGAGAATATGGGAGTGGAAAAAGCTAGAATTCCCCTGAAAAGCAAAGTCAGATTTAGAATCAGTTATCAATGTAATAGAAAGACTTTTTCAGTTCACTGTGGTTAATTGTCGACTCATTGGATTTCTCTGACCCAAACGGTCGATCTAAAATAATAATAATTACAATTGCAATTTCAACATCACCAATTTAAAGAAAATACATATTATTGTCAAAACCATTTCGTTGTGAGTTTTCTTATCTCACTCTAATAAACACACTGTCTTACTTAAACACATTGTGTCCACAATTTGAAAAAAACCGCTTCGAACGGTTTTTATTTTTAATTATCGATTAATTGGTATTTTCTTTTCAGAATTACACAAAAAAGCGTTCGATACACATGTGAAATAAGTTATTACAGCTCTTGTATCGAAATATACTACTTCATACGTTAAATTACATGAAAATAATTTAGAGGGGAAAAAATTTTTCATAATAATGTAAACTAACATCTCAATAAATAAACGGTTAAGTACAAATTATTGTATTTTCTTTGATATCTAATAATTCAATAATTTATACACTGATTTATCAATAATAACCAATAAATGCAATTTTATTCTGCAATAACAAGGTATATCAAATAAATTTCAAAAATAACTGACACCAAATTAGAGAAACAGTACAATAATTAAATGCAACTGATTTGTGGAATTGTGTGTTTGAACAGAAATCCAGTTAGCTGGAACGACTGCTGTTGTACACAGGTCTAAGAGGCATTAAGCGACAATCGAAGACGACGACGACGACTTTTACAGAGATATCAATTCCTAATTTGAAATTCAGCAAAACGCCAGATCCTCTTAATTATGGATCCCAATTCCCAATTGATTAAAGGCGGCCATCATCATTCGTGTCCATATTCTCTCTCTCCCGATCAAAGCACAAAGTCCGGCTGCTGGTCCCATCTTCTTCATCATCACAGTGAGATCCCGCTTCTGTTCTTCCCTTCCTCTGTAGAATAACAGCAACAAAAAGGCCGAGAAGAAAAAGAGTGATCCTCGAGCAAAAACGATTAATTGAAAAATTCATGAGACCGATCGTTGCGGAGAAAATCCGAATGAATTTCCTCAATGGGGCCCAGCAGCCAGCTTCCACACTCATTTGTAGCTGGTACATAATAACAGGCTGTTTTGACCGGGACTGGAACCGGGCAACAGCACCAGCGATCGCAAAAACTCTCTGTTTGGCCGGCGCAAATAACTTATAAATATCGCATTCATTCCAATTCCTCGTGGATTCATGATCGTTTCGCGATCGTCTTCTTTTGGCGGCAGAACAGCAGCCAGCCTTACGATATACCTACCTCTTCAAAATGAAATAATGAAATCAATAACAGCAATTGATAATGATGAAGATGCGAACAACAACAACGCCAGCAACAAAAAAAAAACAATAAAACAAAAAAGCTCAGAATTGGAATCGCGATGAAATGAAAATTAAAAATGAGCCCTAAAGAAACGCGAGATGCGAAATGAAAAATCGCCAACTGAAATTTATGAGGGAAATTATCTTTGAAACAATTTCCTTTTCGAAATCAACATTAATACCGTCTGCTTAAGGTTAAAATGAACAAAAAAAAAACAAATGCTGAAGATCGCCCTCGAGGTTAAAAAGAAAAGAGAAATAAAAGTGGTTTTTGGGCTTTTCTTATCTCTCTGTCATTTGGCCAGCGAAAAGATTATGTCCGCAAAATGATCGTGAGAGTCCATTGAACTCGGTGATCTTCTTCGTCACGTTGAAATGAAAAACAAAAAGTTTCGAAAAGGTGAAAAAATCTGATTGCAAAGATAAAACTATTTTCAGACAATTACCTAAAGATTTTCTAATTAACACATGTCAGTGTTGTAAATTAAATTGACTTGTAATTAAGACAAATGATCAGCTTTTGACCCCAACGATCGAGACGTCAAATTTTCTCAAGCCAGCCGTCTGCGATTGCTTAAATTTCGTCTAAATCAATCCGTATGTAAATTTTCAAGTCAAAGATTCGATGATCGGTAATTTGGAGATTTATGGCGTATCTTATCAATAAATTGGCGGATTTACATTCAGATTATCCGGATCGACCCCACATCTTGTAATGCCATTAATTGGACTGGTCTGGACACACCGATCGAGCGATCGTTCTGAGGTTGGACAAAAAGCGCAGAAGCAAAAACGCAGTTCCTCTTTGGAATTGTTCTGGGAAGCGGGGAATTTATTAGATTTGAGCCTTTGCGAAATAAATTATTTGCCGTTCATATGCAAAATGGCATGATGACACTACAGACCCCATTGGAGATCCGCGGACAAAACAGCCTTCCTTGGGGATTAGAGCTGTCTCTTGATCGATTCAAGAAAAGAAGAAACAAATTTTAAATAATAACACAATTTACCTATAAATTTGATTGAGGAAAAAAGAGATTCCAAACATCTGTCCGACCAGCAGGGAGAGGTACAACAATGGACAGGTCTTCAAAGACAGGTCTCTTTCACCCAGAAAAACGTCAACAATTAAATAATGTTTAATTTTGTAATTTGTTTGAGTGGGATGTGTGTCTCGATCGAGTTTTTTCTGTTGATCTTTTTTTGTGTTTAGTTTTTTCTGATCAATTCTTTAATTTAAATCATTCGGGTATAATCCTAAAATATATTCTCGGCCATAAATATCCGATCGACCGTTTGTTTTTGTTGTTTTCTTTTCTGCTGCTTGTGGGACAGACAGACATACATCCTCAATGATCTGTTTGTTGCAGAGGCCGAAAAAAGAGAGAAATTGATACACACGTTTTGGGAACAAGAACAAGAAGGTGACTGGACTGGCTTGGCTTGGCTGGACCTGAAAGAAAGACAAACAATGAGAAATGTCCAAAGCGATCGCGACCTTATCACGCCTCATCGATCTCATCTGATACGATCGCCGTCGATCGTTCCTCCTCGCTCTCCGGTGACTTATCATAATGGTAATAGGGTGAGAACAACGAAATTAGAATTTCTCCTCGTCGCAACGATAAAATCGAGCCCATGATGGACGACATTCCGACCCGACAAATCTGGTTCCAATTCTTCAACTACTTCTCTTCTCTCCTTGGGCTGGTGATGATCGTTCAAATGATTGATCTTTTCATTTCTCGAGAAAAATTGTCTCGTTTCAACTGTTTTATCGGACCATTAGAAAGATTCATTTCATTTACATAATTAATGGTATAAAATGAATAAAATTATATAATATCTTGTTCAGAATATTTTTGTGATAAAAGATGATGGCATTGGAGAAAGTTTTTTGTCTTGTCGTGATGATTACGGGTACGTTTTGGGAAAAATATTAATTTCTGTAATTAATCCACATGTTTTGGGCGCCAATTCATTTACTAAAATCAGACATTTACTTTTGAGTAATAAGTAGTATTTTAGTATATTTCGATACAAGTGCTGTAATAACCTATTTCACATGTGTATTGAACGCTATTTTGTGTAATTTTTACTATTTAAATAAAAAAATGGTTATGACAACAATATATAATTTCATAAAATTGGCGACTAAAATGCGTGAAAATTTTAAAATATAACCACACGCGTGCTGTAAAGAACCAATTTGCGTTAAACCAGGCAACTTTCGATAGGGAATTGCAAAAAAATAGTTTTGTACTCACCATAATGGTATTTTCTATTATTCTATCTGAATATTATATGTTTATTCAACAACAAATTTGGTTAAAAAGAAAGTTTTTTTTATTAAAAAAAAATATAGATATCAATATTTCACTATGAAATCTCCTACTACCAAATATTGAAAACTCTAAAATTTTCTTTAAAATCATAATTATATACAATATCTAAATTAATTTCATTTTGAATGAAGATTTCGTATTCTTTTTAGTCTTTTAAAATATGATTAAATTAATTTTTATTATGCAAAAGATAACTTGAATGTTAATCAGTTAAGAAAACATAAGCTTCTGAAAGTTATTGATTGAAAATTATGATATATATAAAAATATTCATTTTTCAAATTACAAATTAGAATTCTTGTTTTTAAATCATAATTGTATTTCTTTCATCTTCAAAGAGTGATTTGAAAACTGGCGTCCTTGATCAGTATTTAATTACTTACGTAAACAGTTGATGTTATTTTATTTGCGGCTAGGAAAATAATAGTTAAATACAATGTAATATACGCATTCCAGCGAATTCAGAAATTTTAAAATACATAATTGGCACATTCCCGTCAGAAGTCACCTGAAGTAAAACGGGAGTCAAATGCAGATAGATAATAGAAGCCGCGAATACTGCCATTGGAGGTGGTTCGTCACAATATATATTTTTAAACTGTTAAATATTTTAGCTTTTTCCACAAAAATAATTAAATTTAGTGCTTTTGTGAATAATTAATTATTATTATTTTATATTATATTATATATTATTATTTTTAAACTGCAATTGACTTTTCTATTAAACGTATTTATTTATACAAATCGTTATTAAATCTAGATGTTGTAAAATTTAAATAAATTTTATAATTTGTGTATGATATATTAATTTAAAAACTATTTATTATATATAGTACAAAGTATTGTAAATAATATTTTTCTGAAAATGAAATGTCTGATTTATTGAAGCTATGCAATGCTATGGAATAATTAATTAAATTTTGTATTTAATCCAAAAACTTTCTTGATTTTCTGATAATTTAGTTTCATAATAACAATAATTGCGGAAAATAACAATGCAAAACACTTAAATAACAGAATTAACCAATGAAATTATGCTTTGTATTAATAATCTTAAATCTCTAAGCTCTTATAATTAAGAGTCTTTGAATGTTGATTTCGGGTTGAATTGGATTTTAGATACTGCCTATTTATTCAAATGGTCAATTTCACTAATTACCGCCAAATTCCTGTTCTCTAAGCTCTTCCAATCGGAATGACCTGAGAATGGATCGATGGTGGTGAACGGTACACCTCTCTGACCAGCACTTTGATGACCATTTTACCACCTATTAATGCTCGCCTCTATTGTCGATTATCGGGAAGAAATCGGCCAGAGAAATATGAATAATGGCTCGATTTCTTCATCATCATCTCATCAGCCCACGATTCAGCCAAATGCCTTCCTCCTCACTCATTTCGGATTTTTTTCGGTTAATTTCCAAAGAATTTACATTTCAAAAGACTGAACAAATTGAATCCACATATTAAAGAGATTATGTAGATACAAAATTGATCTGTGCTGGGGGATTTTCTCGCGTCAAAAAACTACCTTCTTTCAGAGATACTCCAAAATAGTTTCGTTAATCATCCAATTTAATTATTACGGTCCAGTGTTTATTATTTCGCTCAGTTTGTAGATATTTTTCATCTAATATGGTTTTTGGTGGGAATTTGTAAATATGATATTTTTAACAAATGACTGAATAATAAATATTAGAAAAATAGTAACACAAGTTAAGAATGATAATAACAGTTATGTTTTGTACTTTAATGAATATGAAACATTTTTCATAAACTTTTATTTTTAACCTGAACTTCAAAATTTTGTTCGATTTTTTTATTATTGGCAATATTGTAAATAAATTTTATTTATTATTTAAGATACATATATTTGCTGACAAAATAAAAATACTCTTATTTTACAAAATTCTAGCGCTCCCTACAATGCAAAATCCAGCTTTGGTAATTTTAAAAATATTAAAAAATATATTTGCCAATTTTTGAATATCTAATAAAGAGTTGTAAGACCAAAATACTAATTTTTTTCCGTGCATAGAGAAAACACCCTCATTTCACGTGTTTTGTATAGCCCGAAATTAGCTGACAACTCAACCTAACTGTACATATTACTAACAACAAACCCATCCTTAATTGCGAGTCTAACTCACTTTTGTTCAATTACATCTGAATCCTTCTCAAGATCGTTTAAAGAAATCATTTTATCCAAAAACATGATTCGAAATCAAGAATTTAGTTAGGACTAGAAATTGTGATAGACAGTGTGGGCTAGGGCGATTTGCGAGGAGGGGCATATTGCAGTCTACCGTATAGTGGACTCGATGATACGCTATTTTACATCGTTTCAATTATCTTATTCATATATTTATTGCACTGTACGTACCAATACCTATAATTATTAATTTCTTACTAATTGTATTCATCAGATATCTCCGAATCAATTTTTTTTGTTTTGTAATTACAATATTAAATTAAAATCATTTTATAAATTTAATTTAATTTTAAAAATCATTGTATTGTGGTTTATAAGCTTTTATTAATAATAATGGTTATACATTTTTGTTGCTCAATATTGATATTATGACACTCAATTTTGCTCTGTCAAAGTCGTTATTATAGCACAAGCGCTTTAAAGTATTCATTAAAGCACGTGTGCTTTTTCTTTATTATTAAATAATAACCTCCGCAAAAGAAATCCATTAAATTTATATGGTCGACAATTTTGAGTGGCGTGGCTTACCTGTAATTTGACAGTATTAACCATTTTTCTTTGAAAAACCACCTATTGGAAAATTTTTCAACTACACCTTGCGGCTATTAGTAAGGGAGAGATATTTGAAATTTTTAATTTATAGACGCTTAAAAACCTTTTACTAAAATAATTATTTGTTTTTATTTTTTTAATTTTTTGTGTAAATTAATTTTAAAAATTCATAAAATTTTGTATAAAACACGGTCTATAAGCATTATTAAACACTCGGGACTTCTTTAAGGCACTCGTTACGCTCGCTTAAAATAACCCTTGTGTTTATTAATGACTTATCTTATCGACCTTGTTGTATAAATAACTATTATGGGAATCAAATGTCTTCCTTTATGTCGTTATTATAGGACAAGTGCTATAAAGAATTCTATAAAGCACTAATGTTTTTATTTATTATTGAAGTGTGACATTTGTGAAAAAAATTTTCGAATTTAGCAAATTGATATAAAAGTTTTTTTTGTAATGGACCTAGTTTTATAAATAACTAATAAGTATGTGTGTAAACAAAACCAACTTAAAAATTAATAAGATAAATTTTTGTGTCAAATATCGCAATACCTTTTTAATGAATTTATATTCAATATTAAATTGGCTTTTCTTAATACAACATTATTATTTTGAAAAGTATTATTTATTTACCTTAATAATGGTTAACTATTAGTGGTAGATATTTCATATTTGTAATGTGCCATAGATATTTTTGGAACATCTTGTTTAAATTATTCAAGATTCTATTACTTAGATGTTGTTATGGATTTTCTTATCAATATCTTTTAATTGATTGAATTTCTTAAAATGTAAGAGTAAATCCTAAAACAAAAATTAATAATTAAATCTTTTGATACATCATTGACATATTCCGTTATCATTCGACTCATTTTTCAACTCACCAAGCCCAAGAGTCAAACTTTACATGACATAAACGATCAATAGAAAATCCAAAGTGTCCATAAATAGATTAGATAAGTTCCGATTCATTTGAGTAGAAGTGTATTTGATTTTAATTTCTTGCGTTTGGCCAATAAATGGATCGATTAATATTCTAAATGGACGGGGCGAAGAAGAAGATGACGAAGAATTAAAGACCCAAACACTCTGCCTTGAGACATGATTGCAAGATTATTAAAAAGATTTATCATCGAAATGAGTGGAGCAGCAGCAGCAGCCTGGAGACGGATTTCAGGAATTGGTGTACCACCACCAGAGGGAGAGAGAGCGCGAGAGATCTAAAAAATCATTTCAGGTTTTCAATTTGCCTTAATTGTCAGTTTTATTCTTGTTCTTTGTATTTGGGATTCTTCTTCTTTTTGTTCATCTCTTGCGGAGAGAGATCATCATTATATTATCTTGGTCGTCCAACAGCTATTTACCGGCCATGGCTGAACATTAAGAAGATGTAACAAATCCCTGGACGATAAACTTATTCGCTTTTTCCATCTTGTCTGCTTTATTTTTAACCAGAAAGATACAAAGAGAGGAAGATCTTAAATAAGGTGGAATATTGTGAATGGGAGTAATTAAAAGAGTGAAGACCACTTGGAACGACTCGCACAACAAATTGGCTACATTGTCTGGGTTTGCAGTTTCACATTTTCGCAACTTGAATACATATCCCATAAACGTCAATCATTGCAGCAGCCATTGATAGATGATGAAAGATTGACTTCATCTCAGTTCGAAGGGTCAGTGGGATTCCAGGAACTTGTCAGCGCACATCCGGCTGGAATTTCGGTGAATTATAACTATTACAATTTCATTTTAACACATAGTTGTTCTAAAATTTGCATGAATGATAAATTCTAAGATACTTTTGTAACAGATTACTACTTTTGACGATTAATATAATAATTGTATTTCGTTTTTATTATAATCTCGTATGTTTTAATTTTTAGCTCCAACGCATAATAGACTAAAAACCGCTATGTAAGAAAATATTGTTTGAGATTGTGTCGTTATTAGCTGTTCCAGTATGTTAATATTATTATTTAGAGATGCACAAATAGGATAGCTTTCGATAGTCGTCACTTTATGTAAATTCTGAAATTTTTAATACATACTCTTTTCCCATTATTCGAAATCAGGGTTTTTAGACTTTCAAAGAGTGCTATTGACAGCCTACAGACCCAATTTTCGGAAATTGAAATATTCTTGAATTATTTCGGAATATCTAACTATCCCCATCATTAAAATAATTAAAATTAGTCGAGATAAGGGGGGCTCGTTTATAACGCTTGGGGCTGAAGTTGGTTAAGCGTCGCGTCACAAAATTGGAATCGTGTGTTCAAATCCCAGTAATGCAGTGATTTTTTATTTCAAAAATTCATTTTATCAACTAATAATAACAATTTGTGATTAATATTATCATTAAATACATTTACAAAAATAATATCTCCGGCCTCAACATTCGAACAACTACTGGCGTCAACATTATTTGTCCGAATTTTGACCGGTTTTCAAAGCTTACTTAAAGTACACAGAATCGAAAAGATAAACCGGATCTTTCTAATATAAGTTTACTGCTGCTGCTCAATGAACGGATACATATCAAAGTTATGAAAAACCCATAAATATCTTATATATAGAGTCATCAGCTCATGGTACTAATCACATCAGAGCAAATAATGATTTATGGAAATAATATTCAATTGTTAATTGTGAAAAATTGGCAAACTAATAGATGGGACATTCGCCGAGATGAAAACATCTAAGGGCAATAGGCCTAACTGCAGAGGACAGAANGAAAAGATAAACCGGATCTTTCTAATATAAGTTTACTGCTGCTGCTCAATGAACGGATACATATCAAAGTTATGAAAAACCCATAAATATCTTATATATAGAGTCATCAGCTCATGGTACTAATCACATCAGAGCAAATAATGATTTATGGAAATAATATTCAATTGTTAATTGTGAAAAATTGGCAAACTAATAGATGGGACATTCGCCGAGATGAAAACATCTAAGGGCAATAGGCCTAACTGCAGAGGACAGAAACATGAGGGAGCACAATAGATCTTCAGGTCAAAGTACGGCAACACCTTATTAGAGATCAAATATGACGCTTACCAATAAAACAAGTGCGTTTATTCACTGTTTCACAATTTCGCGAAACATATCAAAGTGTTTACAATTATTTGTGGCATAAAGTTTTGATTTGTTAATAATAGTTTTTAGTTTAAATTTGAAGTTCCTGCGACTTCTAATTCCTGAGGTTTCAAGGAATCGTGGGGGAAATAAAGCTGGGTATTAATTTTATTTTATAGGTAGCGAGAAACATTTATTTGCACAGAAATTAAATTAAGTTTTGTATTCATTTGTTCATTTATTCAAAAATATTTCAAATCATGTATAAAATCAATAAAATGTTAAATACACTATAAACAACTATAAAAGACAAAACAAATTCTAGGCAGGTTTTCAAAGCTTGGACAGGGTGCTCAAAAGATAGATAGAATCTTTCTATGATACTAGTACTCTGCTGCTGTTCAATGAATGGATACAGATCAGAGTTATGAAGAGAATAGTCTTCTTCGTAGTATGCGTGCTCTGTTTCGGTGGCCCAAACCTGTCAATAAAATACCCTCTACTTAAAATCATCAGTTCATGGTGCTAATCACATCATAAAAAATAATGATTCGTAAAACAAGATATTCAATTGTCAGTTATCAAAGATTGGCAAATTAATAGACGCATCTGAAAAAATTACGTAAAAACCAATTGTTTAAACCTAGAGTAGTAACGG
The DNA here is from genome assembly GCA_001014945.1 of Clogmia albipunctata. Taxonomy (NCBI): domain Eukaryota; kingdom Metazoa; phylum Arthropoda; class Insecta; order Diptera; family Psychodidae; genus Clogmia; species Clogmia albipunctata. Next base: position 20,360 of record JXOV01018740.1, on the reverse strand, counting down.
TTGTTGAGTCGTCGTCGATAATTAACTCAAAAATACAATATGGAATGATTGCAAAAAGAATTATAAATAATAATATTTTTTTTAGAATTTAAACTCTAAAATAGCCAATTGTATTTAGTGGATTATAAAACTGATAATAACAAAACGCTCTACAACTTTTTTCATTGCAATGTCAAGAGTGAACCGGGCGGCACTTTACCTTTAAAATCTGCTGCTCTAATCCTTGTTTCTTCTTCGTACCTTGATATTTTTTCAATATAAAGTTATTATATTTAATTTATTTATTAAAAGTATTAAATTCTGTTGGATAAATTAAATGCGTTTTTTTTGTTGTACAAAAATTTGTACTATAATATAATTTATTCTTTTTTGACATTGCAATGCAAAAAGTTGAAATTCTAATACGGTCATTCTTGACAATGCAATGAAAAAAGTTGTAGAGTGTTTTGTTATTATCAGTTTTATAATCCACTAAATACAATTGGTTATTTTAGAGTTTAAATTCTAAACAAAAAATTATAATTATTTGTTATTATCTTGACATTGCAATGAAAAAAATTGCCATTACAAATGGTCATTTTTGATATTGCAATGAAAAAAGGTGTAGTCGGGTAATTAAGACAATGGATGTTTATGTTTTAAAGACGGTGATATTTATAATCAACTATAACAACTAATTTCTATTACTTGAGTAAATATGTAACATGAAAAGATATAAAGATACATCATTCATTTATATGACTTAGGATAAGTTATGTTCATCTTACAGTTTAAAAACTGACACTTAAATACTTGATCGGTTTTGATAAAAAATTTAAGCTGTATTCGTTTTAGTTTTATTTATTCTCGTTGTATATTAATGTTGGTTCGAATTGGTTCGATGGTTCGAAAACATCTCAACATAACATTTTATATTTAATGTTCATTATTTTCAACGTTTTTTAACCATTGCACATTGGCAGACGATTTATCTTGCTGATTTTTACCAAATTGCAGAGCTGATGAACATAATTGTTGTTAACAATATTAATAAAAAAATTATATACAATTTTGAAAAACTGTATCAATTTCCCGCCATTTAGAACCAAGAGTGCTGGACAATTGAGGAATTATAAACGGAATGAGGAACGAACCAACTACCATCATCATCATGACGACGAGTGAGTTGAAGCCATGGCGAAATAATAATGGAAACACTTAGCTCGAGGCGTTTGTTCGTGCATATTAATACTTGAAAAAGAAGAACGCGCGATGCCAAAGTCATCCAATAACGTAATGAAAATGTAGAGCTCTCCTCAGCACAACAGCACCGTCGACACGCCCGCTTTAAAGACAGGTATCGCTCATTGGTTGATGGCCGCCAAAGCCACCGATGACGTCGTCGTCGTTCGTTCACTCGCGATGCACATTGCTGCTTCTTGTCGAACTAAACTCTGCTACGGAAAGACTTCTATTAAATGTATCTAGTGAAATAGTTAAGGATTTTTATTAAATTACCAATTATGAATTAAAAATAAAGCTTTACTCTTATGAAAACTAACCAACTTTTAAAACTTTCTGCTTAATAATGCCTCCCAAATTTTGATTCTTAATAATTTAATAAAAAGGGTCCCTATTGGAAGATGGTTTAATAAAATTTTGAATAAAAAGGGAAATATTAAGAATAAATTACAGTCCTTATTCGCGAATGAAAAAATGGGACCCGATTCCTTTATTTGGAGTTAAAAATTGTTTTTTTTTCATTGCAGCACACTCCATTTAATACAGGGTGGAAAAATGTATAGTTTTGCGCTATTTGAAAGCTCTTAACGGAACGATCTTAATGTCTTATCGATACTTTTTTGGCTATTCAATTTTTAGCGTTTTATTTAAAAAGATATATTTGCTGAATTAAAAATTTCGTAGCTATTTCATTTATTTGATCACAATTTATAAATGCAAAGAGATATAGAAAGTTTTGGTTTAATTAGTTATTTGGTTTGTTATTAACATGTTGTTTAGTTTTTGCCATGTTTCCTAGCAATTGATAATTATTAAAGCGCAATAGCATGATGCTATGATACTATTTATAGGCAAATATTCTAGTATTATATTTTTTTAGAAACCACAATTCCGCCGGAAGAATTTAGGAAATCAAAAAGATAAAATAAGCAAAAATATAAAAAAAAACTAAGCTAATGAGATTTAACGTTTATCTGATAAAAATGGCTTCTTAAGTTTTGCAGAAAGTACTTTGCACATTGAAATACAAATAGTTCTGAAATGATAAACCATGTAAAAAGACTCGATTTTCATCTCTCCAACACTTGAAGAGATGACTAATTTACCACTGTCATATTTTTTAAATATTTTGTAAATGTACTCGTATAAGAAAATCAATCCAGTTCACTATACGTTTCATTTTACTACTTATAGTCTCTTTTCCAAAAAGTATAGAGCGTCTTTCAAGTTTACCCTACATACAATACCATATTGCAGGGGTTCCCAAACTTTTGAGGTCCGCGGCGCCTTGCCGAAGTAAAATTTTGTCACGTGGGCCCTATATGATAAAAGTACTATTGATAAAAATAGGTACCAATAATAAGAGAAGTTAAGTTCGGTATAGATTGTACTGTTTTTGGTTGAACTTTTGCCTGGAAAGGATTATGGATCCACGCTATTTTTCGACATAATAGAAATATTGCGTATTCCTATGAACATAATGGTCGTATAGTCTGTTCTTGTATCTGTAATTTATAAAAAGTGTAGCCTAGTTTTATTTAGTTTACTGCACCAATAACACATTCCATAACTTAGTTCAGTTCAGGGCTAATTGATTTTGATGCAATAATCACAAATATGTTTTGGGTTCTCATCCTTTTGGTGATGCATTTGCAAAATAATAGCTTTTCGGCAATATATTCAGATACAAATCGTACTAAAATCATTTTTTTTAATCTTTTCTGCCATCATATTATACGCCATGTCGAGAGCAGCCGATAGAATAGGTTCTTCTGAAATGATATGAGGTTTTTTTTAATTTGACACCCTTTATTGTAACTTAAATGATGAACGACTACATTTTAGGTACTGAGGCTTAAGTAAGCCTTAAGTAGCTATAATATAACCACACTTCACAAACTCAAAAGAACTATTTATTAATCAGGATAGTTTAAAAGTTTAAGGTCTGTAATGAAAATCACCAAATTTGGTCGCAAAATCATAATAAACTCCCAATATATTATCATGAATCTATAACTTTCATTTTCCTTTAAATAAGAAATTCTATACCAGTTAAATAAAAAATTCACTATCACTTCACAGAGAAATAGTACGGCAATGAAATGGTTTTTGCAGAATTGTAGTATCAAGATCCGTAATTTATATAAAATATGTGCTTACACCGTTAGCCTAAAAACCATAGTAATTAGCACGTTATGTTTATGAACATAGTTTCCGAGTTTAAATGGTCTCATCTTTAAGGAGACATCAATACGATTTTTGTTCCAAAATTAAAAAAAAAATTGCGGTTGCTCAAACTCTATCCAGGAGGCTATTGAGTTGTTGTCTTATTCCACAGAATCTTATGTGATGATTCGTTTCACATATAAATAGAAAAAGATTAAAAACTTAATTTAATATTTTATCTTGAATTAGTTTTGGAAAATATAAGCATATTTTAAAAATTGTAATGAAAAAGCTTAACTTATTAATTCTACTAGCTGTTGTAGCAAATATTGTTCTATCATTATTAACTATATTATAATGTATTTATGATATTTGCAAAATAAATAAATAATTTGTGTCAATATCAATTCGATTATAACCTTTATTGGGAATTAAGCTTAAGTTTTAATTTTAACTGTCGTCAGTCTAAAAAGAGTTCAAAGCATATTTAATAGTAGAGACTTAGAGTTCATATAATAAACACAACATAATTAGAAACTTAGCCAAACTTGTATTGTATAAAAATTAATACCAAAACATGCACTATAAAACATTCACCTGCATAATTATACGAATAATGACTTAGTCCAGACAAACAACTCGTAAATAAGCACCAACGATATTTTCTTTCGATTTAATTCATGTTTCGGTCGAGTTATTCAAATTAAAATGCGGTTATTGATACCAACACCTGGAAATTGAGTTAATTTGTCTAGCGAAATTTGTCGCGATATGGCTAATCACGGAATCAGAGGGGTGAAGGTAGGGAGTAATCAATTTATGGTCATAGGACACGAAAATGGCACAATTAATCCTCTCTCTCACGAGCTCTGCTGGCTCTAATTAAGGCTGGGTGAAAAGGATCATAAATTTCTCTCTCTGCTCCGCTTTTCGGCTCGAGAGGTTAGAGGTGAAATTGGTCGAGTGTTTTGTGCTCTAAAACGTGTGTAAGAATTACTTTCTGAAGGTCGGCGGACCTCGACAAACGACAATAAATAATCATAAGCTGGTTAAAAACGATGAGGAGGTGGTGTGGAGGAGAGAAGTAAGAGGAGAAAGAAGAGAAACGTTGGAAGCGACTTAATTATGATGTTACCTCATTGAATGGATTAATAATAAATTTATTTGTTTGTTATTGAAATAAACAATCACCTGGAAAAAGGTATGCGCGTACCTTGTATTTATAATATAATCCAAATGCATACGTTTTAGTCCGGCCAGCTTTTGCACCACCGCCAAGACTCGAGACTCCACTTGTACACAGATAAATAATAACAATAATGAGATACAGTAGCTACCGTAATTATACGTATCATTTTTTATTCTTTATTATCACAATTTATTTCGAGAATTTATTCCCCGCAAATCCACAAACGTACGTGCGTGTGCTGGTGTGCATTTAATCTGCCAAGGGAGATCCCACAGACCAGCACACAGGCAGAGGAAAGAACACTAAATTATCATTTAAGCAATGCGAATATCTTGCAAATTTTTACATTTAAATAAAAGTACACAACAATACAAAGTATTAACGATCGCTTTAGTCGATCGTCTTCTTCCTCTTCCTGCTGATCTCATGACAACTCTTTGCGATCCACACTTTGCCGCCTGTGATCATTTGCGATCGACAATTATGCGCAAAGTTGGCGAAGAAACACTTGTTCTATTTCGATATTTTAAATTATGAAACGCAATATGAAATGTTTAATAGTTTATTTTTTAATTTTAAGTTTTTGGGCAAGTATATTTCCACTTAACTGAAATATAAAGAACACTATTATCTTATGCTGACATTCATTTACATCAATGATAAGTGCGAATTCGTGAATAACCTAAGGAAATCGCAACGAAGGCATCTTCCCCTAAATCTGGGACGCAGTCCACAGGGCTATCGAGATCCCTTACGGATCTAAAAAGTGTTAAGAACTCAACCTTTAAGCGCAGTATAAAGAAAACTTTAATTACTTTAATAGTTGATCTCTCGAATTCCCAAGAATTGCATTTCTGTCTATCTTGACGCCCCGACATCCTCTAAAGGAAGGAGAGTTTATTTTTTGCTTAATCAATATATCTTATTTAATTAAAAAAAATTACAATGTGTCTCGATATTGTTAGTTTTAAAGTAACTTAGAATTTATTGGTTAGTGGGCGAATAACCCGCTCGGTGATAATAGCCCAAAGTCACATAAAAAATATGCCTTTGGATGGCAACGGATAAAGGTGTTATTAGCACCGCACACTAGGGCAGTATAGGTCTGGTCACTTTACCGGAAAAGTATGATGTTAGTAATACTTGTCAGTTTTATTATTATTATTTTTTATTTAGAAAAATCACTAATCAATAGCTGTTTTCTTTTTATTTGCATTTGGTTTTCATTTCTTAAAATGGGTGAAATGTTATTAGAAACCCAAGCATGTTGATCTTTCCGATTGAAAAGAGTTCGAAAACTATTTAATTTAATTTAATTAAAATTTAACTTAACAACCACTTTTGCTAGGGAAGAAAAATCATTTATCCATGTCAACTGTATCACTCTCTCTCCCTCAAATCTCCAATCAATCAGAAATTCAATCACCTGCTGCGACCCATTTCCATCTTTAATAAGTCATATATATGGTATACATATTCTCCTAATAATGAAGGCTTGTAATCAGTAGTGGGTTATAGGACTAGAAAGGACATCACCGGACTCAGGCACATCCTTGACCACCACACCTCCGAATATCTTCATTCCATCGACTTGATATAAAGAAGTTCTCTGTGCTGAACTAAGAATTCACCCGAATTCCCTTATTAGTGGGACGGACACATTGAGCAAATGACTGTACGATAGTTTCTGGGATTCACACCCGTGACTGTTATAGTTAGCAACTTTGTANTTAAAACCTTTGTGTTTTATTTTAGTTAAGATTAGTTAAGTTTAGTTAAGATTAGTTTTAAGTGTTAAGTTTTTCCCCGCCTTGAGCAAACGACTGTACGATAGTTTCTGGGATTCACACCCGTGACTGTTATAGGACAAGTTGCATAGTTAGCAACTTTGTTATAAAATAAGACTTAATCAATGTTTATATAAGGTTTTCCTTAGACTAGATAGAGAAAGGGATAAGCTAGTGCACCCTATAGAATTTAGGCAATGATTGTTATCAATTAAGTTTACATTGTCTTTATTGAATAAATGATTTTGAATCTTTGAATCTGAACAAAGAATTTAAGTATTTAAAATTTATATATCTTTTTATAAGCAATATCTTATATACGCTTGTATTTTTCTATCGACGCAATTTCGTTATTGAATTTAGGTCACTTCTAGTTCTAGCCATATTTGAATAGAAAATTGAAAAATTAAACAGAGTGTTACTCATATTGAAAGAAAAATTTTATTTTAAACCATTAACTTATATATAGTTTTCTAGGAAGGTTATTATAAAATTTTTATTTTGATTTTTTCGGAAACGAAACTTTGACCAATCAACGTATTTGACATGATTAGGATAGCGACTTAAATTCAAATAAAGAACTAATATTTAAAATATATATTAACTGTTAAAAAATCTAAGAACAATTTTTAAATCCAATAATTCTCCGTAAAACAATTTCATATTCTCATTAAACCGTAATTTCTTAGTAAAATGTTCATAAACAACTTTTAACGTATTTTAAATGCCAAGCGAAATTTAAGCTGAGTACTGGAGGTGGCGAAGAATCAAAATAAGTACTTCAGGGTGGTTGCCCTTATCACCTTCACACTCGGAGGCGTTCAATTGCATTATGAGTGCAATTCAATATGTAAATATTTGCGCGTTGGATGGCGTCAAACAGGGTGATTGAACCGAGGAAATCTAATACTTTTGTCGCCTTTGCTCGTCTTTTTTCGGCCCATAAAGTGCAATACTGTCGCTAATCAAGGGTAATTCGAGCCGACGAAATTTGGATGATGCAAAGTCATCGATTTTCACCTGCCAAAAACGAAATTCTTGCACGCAATCCTCTCGCTTATCCTTTTTTCTTGTCCTTTTGCACGCTAAAATCAATTAACTTCGCGCTTAGTCGACTGATTAGCCTGGTCAGTGAGTGCTTATCGTGGGCGATTAGTAACCTAAGATGATGACCAGAAATATCAGAATTGGTCCACTACTTTGTAGTATCATCTGATGGGTTTTAGTGCACTTTTCATTATCCATCAACGTAAAGAACAGCTTCGTTAAAATTAAGGAGGAATAGAAAATGATACTTAAAATATTCAATTAAATTATTTAAATTTAAGACGTAACGGCTATGTCTCTTCAACTTATTTACTCAAGGACAGAATTCTATCATTTTAAAAGTAAAATTTGATTATTAAAAATCAAAGCATCAATGTTCTACTCGACTTGAACCTTATCAGATTATATTAATAATTTAAATTATAATTTAATATTTGAAATTTCTTTTACATATTTCTTAAGTTCTAATAACAACTCAACATATCTAGAAGTAATATAAACAATATAACACTTTATTTTGCTTAAATGGTATTATTAATATAATAACATTTCATAAACTAAATTCATATAGATAATACTTCAATAGAACAGGCTTTAAGTTATTAAATGAATATATCCTACTACAAACATCTAAAATTTTTGAATGTATTATTTACGTATACATAGTTCGGTACAATCCGTGTAATATAACTACGCTTATAGTGACCAACCATTTATTGTGATTAATTAATAATGAATTGTGTCAAGTAATAGTGACTGCCAACAAACATACATATGTATGTAGGATGTAGGGGAAAGGGTCATAATGGGTATAGTGGAATTTTGGCCTAGCTCGTATCTGACTGAGATATGATATAACACACAAATGGTTTTCACTAACTTGCAAAAACAACAGGGCCCTCAGTAGTTATTCCAACGTAGCGAGTTTTTATAAACATTCATGTTTAATTGAGCACATTTGCTGTTTTTCGCACATTTACATATTGTCCTGGCACTTATTTTATTTCTTAAGGATTCATTGTTGTTTTAAAAAGATTTTCTAGAAATAAAATCATATTTATTTTTTATTTAAATTTCTTTCAAAACGACATATGGACAAAATTCCTGTTGTTTTGTCCACAAGTGGTATTTAATTAATTTAGCCGTATATATTTTGTCCATAGATAGTTAAAATGCCCAGAAATTATAAGCATTCAACCCATTTCTAGTCCTGAAGACAAGATGATATCGATGGCGAAATTTTCCTAATACTTCTCATTAGGATGAAATGAATTATTTACATCTAAACTCTAACGATCTTTCTTTCAAAATCTAGACTTAGAGAAGGTTGGTTAATTGCTGGCATAGGATTCACACTTCTTGAACTTCCGTTCATATACGAGTATAGTATTTTGTTTGCTAATTCATTTATTACATGGCATTTACCGGTATGCCATTTTGTCCTTACCGTTTTACAAAACGGATTATCGCCGACTTCTGTTTAAAGTTGTTTAATTTTTTTCTGCTAATTTTTTGCAACATTAGGATATTTATTTTAATAAGTAGATAGCCAAACATGATTACTGTATAGTATTTCTTAATATAATAATGTTAGTTGTATGAAATTACCGCAGGCGGTACAATTTCGAACGGACACTCTTAAAGAAGCACATACTGTGACTAGATTTGTCAAGGCACAGCGTTTAAGATGGCTCGGGCATGTGATGCGTATGGACGTTAGTAGAGGACCCAAATTACTTTTAAATGGAGTAGTACAGGGAAAACGGCGACGACGATGGAAGGACTGCGTCCAAGATGACCTGAGGGAGTTGCAAGTCGATAACTGGCATGCCAAGGCAGCGAATAGGCCTGAATGGAAACGGGTTGTGGAGGAGGCCAACGTCCATCAAGAACTATAGAGCCCGACGAAGAAGAAGCATGCTATCCATAAAGAATTATTATAAAAAAAAACAAAACTATTTACAAATTTGTACACAAGCGTTATAAACGCTTTGCCTGGCGTGCTTGTCACGTTTATTATGCCAATATAACCCGATTCTACTGTAATATAAAAAAAAAATATTTAAACACACATATTTTTGTTCTTGAATATTTTAATAAAGTTCAGAGTTAATAAAATTAATTTTTTAATTAATTTTTTTCTTATAGCTATATTAAGGATTAAATCTGGTTGATAGTAATCGTAATAATCGTTTAGAGACAAAATGAAATCGAATGCCTTTAAACAAAATTGGTTTTGTAAAGAATAATAAGAACAATAATTAAATTCTTCATCTCCCGAGGAGGTTCTGTTCTGATCACCATTCAGACGACCTCAGGAACCGAAAACGCAATCAACAACAATGTTGAATGGGAGGAAAATATCTGTTTATTAAAGTAATGTTATTATTACATTTGAGCGTATTTTATTACGATAATTACACCTTTTGGAATTCATAAATAATCTCTGCTCCTCGTCGTCGTCGTCGATCGTTGTTGTCTTTGCCTGTTATCTGCTCCTCTGGCTTCTCTCGCTAAACACTACCTACTCCACAAAATTTCAAAAGACAAAGATCAAATTTTCAAAGTCCAGTGCGTTTAATGGTTCGAGGTATTTCGTTTCAAATTAGTTTTTTTCAGTTGAAAGTCGTGCCCCATGTCTCGAAACCCCTCTTATTAGAAAGACCCACAGAGACTGGCTGACTAATGTCCAACTTTGTAGGTACATAATCGCCGTTTGGCGCAGAATCCATTTAGTTTTATGACTGTTTAATTAGCTTTTTCATGGCCCAACCTAAATAACGAAAGGTTAGCCTTAGTTAAAAGGGTCATAACTCACGAAATTATTGATGGGAAAGGCCTCTTTAATATCTTTTCTATTTCAAAATTGGTTTTTAGTCTTAACACAATGTAAAGCATTTATGATTTAATTAGAAAATCGATTATGGTCTAATGCAAAATTTCATCACATAATGGAACAATTTGCAAAAAAATTTGCTCCCAAATTGATTTAAGAAATTACTCACTTTAGACAATGGGTATTATTTAAAAGTCCATTATTTTAAAAGCTCAAATTTCTTCATGGAGATCAATTACAAAAAGTGGTAAAGACCAAAACCTTTAGTTCAGAGCACTATTATACTATACATAATAAAAGGAATTTGAACACATACAGATCATCTCTCAATAGAAATTGACTTTTACCAAATGATTAATTCAGGTGCGTTTCAATTTATTTTTGTGGTAAGTATAAAAGATTCAATAACGAACTATATTTTCGGTATATCAATAAGATATCTTTGCAGTTATAAGATGTTGTTACATTTTATTAAAAAATGATTTAAATATTAATAAATATCTATATAACAATTTAGTGGTTCTATACGTCTTTCGAAATTACAAAATAATAACCTGTAGGTGAATTTCCAAAATTTGTTTTTAGTTTGAATTTTGATTTTATTAATGACATTATTACAAAATAACAACATTTATTTTTTTCTTTAAACATTCTTACTTTAAGTGTTTAAAAAAATTTCGAACACTGGTTTAGTTAGATCTAGACTCTAGTTCTCACATTTTATAGATTTTTTAAGAACTGTTTGATCAAAACGAATTCTAGACATTATAATATGAGTTTTAATATACAGTATTAGTATTTTTTATTCAAAACCTTTATTGTGTTGAAAATACCAATTGTAAATATTATTACTTTTGACCGTTAGGGGCAAGAGAAATCCCAACTGTAGTCGTAAATGAAATGCCGTGAACTGAACAAGTGTTTCCTTGATTAAAACTGATTATGTATTGAACATCACTTTCAGGGAAATTCTAGTATCCTTATTGTATGTATTTAGACACACTAGGTTATAATTTATTATTGAAGTATTGAATAGTAATAATAGTATGTAAAAATAACTGCTATATGCTTAGGTTCTGTGACATTAATTTAAATTTTTTTAAATGTTCTAAATATAAAAAATAGTAAGATCCAAGAGGTAAATTTAATAAACAAAGCCTAGCTAAGAGTAATTGTCAATTTACACTCTATTATTTATATTAACATTCAAAATAAACTATTTTGCTGAAATTTTAAATTTTTATTTGGTTTTTTTTTAATGATAAAACACTATAAGGAAAAAATCTAAAATAAATATTTGTATTAAACCCTACAGGGTAAATTTTATACGAATTCCATGGTTTAAGGACTTTCGATACTTTTTGTAAGTTTAAGCTTAAAATTTTCCAAGTCAATCAATTATTATACAATGGACAGTTTGCTTGGTTCATTTTACAACAAAATTTCATTTTCAAAAATCATTTCATTCTCAAATTGAAATTTTGCCTTTAAAATACTGTTTAGACCATAATAGGTTTTTTTATGAACCGTTCCCAAATTTCAATTATTCCAAAAAATTATATTTTATATTATAACACTATAACACAATATCTTCCTTCAATTTTTTGTTTTTATATTTACAATATTTTACAATGATTACATAGTGCTGTTGGGTAATGAGCAGACAATGTTAAGGTTGAGTTTATAAAATACATATGACTTATTATTGGTAGTCTTAAAATATATTATTAAATCTTGTGGGCAAAATATTTTTATCGAATTTATGACTGTATTATAGAGAGGGGAAAAAAGAAAGAAAAAAAACTTAATGGGTTATGATTTAGTTGTAAAGGGTTATATCCTCCCCCTTTAAGGATTGTTAGAATACCTAGTTTTGTCTTTCAAATTTAAATCTAATTCTAACATTTGCTCGTGAATTGAGATAATATTGGCGATATAATGTATTATGGAAGTTCTGGTGTACCAAGGTAAACCAAAAATTGATTTTATTTTGTTTGATTTGGATTTTGAATAACATTAATTTGTGTAGAAGTAATGATTTCGTGTGCAAATATAAAAAAAATTGTAATTGTTCCAGAAATTCGACGAATTGATAAAATTTATATTATTCGGAAAATATTTAATAGACATTGGAGTTTTAATTACATTTTGAATAATTTTCAACAAAATCTTGAGAATAGCAAAGCAACATTTTCTTATGCCTAACTAATAATTTACTCTTAACAACTTTATAGTCCTGTCATAACGAGTCTATGCAATTTCTTATTATGAAAATTCTGATAGAAAAATGTAGTAATTGACATTTGGTGAAGCGTTCGTTCAGAGACTTTTAGTTTGATTATTAAAATCTTAATTAAATATGAATCGTGGCCTGGCTTCAATAAATTCATCCAGCGACCGGCTTTCAATCATTAGCGTTAGAGGCTCCTTATATAGAGTACCTCCTTTATCAATTACGATCAATTACCGTCATCTATCAATTATTGCAGTTCGAATTGGGATAATTTGGCGCATTCACAGAGAGTCGAATTTGCAATGACATTTTACAATGTACCCCGCGATGAAAAAATGAGGAAAATCGCCCCGCACCCCTTCGCCAGCAGTGGAGGCACATTGAAATGGGCTGAGAGAGGCAGCGGCGGCGAGATCAAATGTCGTCGTCCGATAAAAAGGCTATTATTTTGATTTTCTCCAAAGCAAAAACCCAGAGCCGCAAAAACGACGCTGTTTTTCGCTTTGCCAGAGCCTCCGTTTGACGGCAAAAAGCGTGTGCTCCTGTCCATCGGTTTTCTGGGCTGCTCATTTCTCAATTATTTATGTTGGCCATCGATTGTCTCTCTCCCAGCCCGGCCGATCGACCGGCATTATCATAACCCATTGTAAGAGGCCTCTTTTTAATTGGGCCCTCAGCCCAGGACAAGTAATTACAGTCGGGCTTTCCATTTCCATAAATAATACTCCCCGACAGATTATCATTATTATTGGTTTGATTGCAGCCATGCAACTACAAGAAATGCCATCCCAGAGCTCTGATTTTTACCATCCATAAATAGGCTTCAAGGGGCGATCCATGCCGCCTCAGCTAATTGCTCCCCAATGCCACATAAATACGTCACCCAGGTAGTTAAGCATTGCCACTGTGAGCATTTAGCGAAAGGATATCTAACCCAGTTAACATTTTTTTCAGAAGTGAAAGCATACCTTTTTGGTATTTTCAATGTTTATTTAAGAATTTTATTAATTTTTATTTTATAAAACTAATAGGAAGATTTGAAAAGGTAAGCAATACTTACAACAAATTTTATCAAATTTATGCAAATGTATTAGATCAAATGAATTATAATTAAAATATTACTATCGAGCATGCTTCCTTACAATAGCTTTGTTAACTACTAGATATTTACATTTTATGCTTAAACTAATCACATAGTTTACAACAAATATTTCAAATGTATTTCATATGTTTTATTATATAAATATATTATTCACAAATCTGAATAAAATACAAAAACACAAACGTTTAAATTGGCTACTACTTTAGAGAGGAAAACAAGGAAAGAATTACTTAAAAATTAGGGGATTAATGTAAATAGTTAAAAATGGGTGTGTAGTTATACCTAAAAATGAATTTACCAGTGGATTATTGGAGTTTTTAGATATTTAATCGAATTAAAAAACTTCTTAATGAGTTCATTACTTACCTTTTCACGTTGTCTTTGTAAATATAAGTATTAGTAATGCAATTTGGAGAATGACCATTTAAAATGATATAGCCTTCTTTCAAATTGCAATGTAAAAAACTGTGATTGCAATTTGAAAAAGTGTTGTTTGTAATAGGTTATTATTTTATTTTGTATTTCACTATAAACAGACATATTTTTACGATGATAATTATACCTGATGTGAATAAATAGAATTTTGTGCAATTTCGTATCGAAAATGATTTTTTTTATGCAAATTGGTTTTGTAACGGTTTACTTTTCTGCACGGAGTTCTGAAATAATTCAAAATTTGTACGCAAATTGTCACCAATTTCATAAAATTACATATTGTTGCCATAACCAAATTTATTATTTAAATTTGAAAATTTCGTTGAGAGTTTTGAGAGTTGTTCCACAATTTAAAAAAACCGTCGAGACGTTTTTATTATTAATCATCGATTAACTGGTATTTTTTCAAAATTACACAATATTTCAGAATGCTTTATTTCAGAACGGAATGCCAACGCCATTTGGAATAGATTACCGCCTACTATTAACAAAGATTCGCTAGTTCTTTTTATGAAATCTTTATACAACTATCTAATTGATGTAGATTCGGTAGAGGATCTCCTTGTCAGAAATTTGCAATGATGTTGATACGCTACCTCAATTTATAGAATGATGAATATCAGTAACATTTGTAGTCTTATTTCTAATTTTATATCTATAATTATAAGAACCTATAAACTAAACTTTAACTTATGTAACACATCATATTGTCGTTTCTGTTGAAGCAAATAAATAAATAAAAAGCGTTCCATACTCAAGTGAAATTCATTTCATTATTTGTATCGAAATATACTATTATCATTTCTAATACCCATTTTTTCACAACTTATTAGTTTTGAGAAGAAGTTTCATTTGTGAAACACATTTACCTTTAACAATTAGAGTTTAACTTTTATGTGTTAATTTTTAGTTAATAATTTAAAAAGGTATATTTTGTTTTAAAAGCTTAATTTATTTAAAATAATAAGATAATGTCACTTAATTTTATTTACATTTCCTAATTTATATTGAAAGTATTATTTTCAATTTATAAATTGTATTTGTTAAAATATGGTCTAAAGTAACAGTTATTTATTTTTAATTTTATTCATTATTTACTTTATCCTTTTCGATTATATTAATTGAGACATTTAACCTTAAATAAAAAAAACTTCAATTATTAAGAAAATTTAAAAAAAATTTATATATTTTTGATTCAAAAACCAAACTCTCATACTATGCCAGTTTTTCTTTAACTATTTTCAATTAAACAATAAAAGGTTATTGTATTATATTCATGTGATTTGTCTTTGAACGGAAGATATATATCAAGAACAATAAATATCATATGTGTTTCATTATTTAACACCTTTTATTTGATTATAATCGTATCTCATTGAATATCTAATAGTTTGCCAATGAATATCTAATACAAATGATATAAATTTAAATTATATTACATTGATTGCTCTATTCAGTCTTGCAAAATTATCATAAATCCGATAATCATCTCTGTCTTATCTGCAATCATTATTATTTCTCAATTTCCAATTTGAAAGTGAAAAATCGGCGTTGTAAATAACCTGAAGTCGTCGGTCTGAAATTAATTGACGCCCCCATAAAAGTCTGAAGACAAAATTTACGATCCGATGACGGCGATAATTTGCCGGTAAACGTTTCTATTAAGCTGGAGAATTCCACGAAAGAGCTGTCCGGGAAAGGCTTTCGGATATGAAGACATTCCGGAAATGTCAATCAGAGAGCTGTGGATCGGGAGTTAATATGATCCCCAATTAGGCGAGGTATTTATTTTTGGCTGTCAAAGAATTATTATTACGCATCATCGATTGGATTTGGCCAATTTCTCTGTGATTGACTGCCTTTGTGGCTGGAATTTGAATAAAGTGCACTGCTGGGAATGGATGAGATGTCTGCGATCTGGTGGCCCCTCAGCCAATAAATAAATCAAGAGAGGAACCGCAGCCTCGCATTTTTTCTGCGGTTAATTTGACGCATGTCACAATTATCTTGTCCGCATTTTGGCACTTTTGTTCGATCTTTCTCTTTCTCTCCCAGAGAATGGATGATGGCTGTTTTGTCGTCATCGTCGTCTTTGACTCACGACCAGGTAAACAAATCATTAGCAACGGTTATACAAAAAGCCAGAGAGTGATAGAGAGAGGGAGGGATGATAATAAATGACGAGGAAGTTCTACAGGTGATAAGTTATGGCTAATGGGGTTTGTTTTTGCCATTTTTTCATACGTATTTATTAGTAAAATGACAAGGTGATGATGTGCCAAGATCCCAGCCACATCATTATGTCCCCTCGGATCATATTAGCATAGCCCAGGGCGATTGGCCATCTTGTCAATTTTAAATTATCGATTCTTACAAAGAGAATTAATCTGAAACCGATTAATTCATCGGCTCTTCAAGGGTCTTAATTGTGTGTCTAGTTGGTCAGAACCGTAAAAAGGGACCACAGTATGGGGTTAAAGGGCCTTGTTCTTCTTTTTCTCTTTTACTTCTCGTTTTTTCAAATAACAAAACCTTTAATGCTCATCGCTTGACTGAATTAATAATTCTAGTTTATTTTAATCATCTTTCTCTCTGTTCACATTAAAATTGACCAGGTTTTCCCCCAGCTGTAGTGTACTACCTCTGGTAGAAGACACGAAGGCAACAAGAGGTGAGAATTTCGAAAATAATTCTTGTCCGATTATTGTTATATTCGGGTTTCATTTAATGATAACCGCCATCGATCAAAACCACCTCGAATGGAGAAAAAAATCCATCTGTTGTTCGCCTTATTTATTTCTTTTTAAAAGTTAATAATTCTTTCAAAAGTGCTCATAACTTGTTGTACAACAGCTCTGGACAATGATGAAGACTGAAGCGGAGGAGGAGGAGGGATGGTGGTGAAGAAGAAAAGGAAAGAATATACCTTTAGAAATGCTCAAATATTTATTTAAATTGAAAAGTGGAGAAAAAATTCTTTTGTTTTGATCAAAATTGGACGTCGAAGCGCGGTCTTGATTACATCTCCGCTCCTCCGACGGCCTCCAGCTCAAGTGGAGAGGTCATCCCCGTCGTCTCTTCTTCGATCCACAGAGTTAATGGGCTTCGGCCGAGCCACAATCAGATCCACAAGTCGACCTCTGCTAATGAATAGAAATTAACGTTTTAATAGGCGAAGAAGACTCACAATCGATTGTGTTAAGTGTTAAAAACGGGATAGGAAGTTTTTTCGAACTTCTTCTTAGAAACTATAAATAGCTTTGTTTTCTAATAGGAAAAGAATTCTGCAGTTTCGTGTAATTAATGGTATTTTTTATATTGAAATGAAATAAATTCATTAAAATTGTATTGTTAAAATGATTAAATTTATCCATTTTCATGAAAACAGAACATTATAGCAAAATGATTATAAAATACTTATGTGCGTGTATAGTATGTATTTTTATGGATTTAAACAATCATTTTCACGATATATTTGTACTTCATTTAAGTCAGATTCTTATATCTATATCAAAACAACAATTGTATTGAAATTCACATGATTTCAGAAATATATTTTGTTACTGTTTCATACGTTTTAAGTTTCAATTTTTTTTAAATCCAAAACTAAAGTGCTAACATTTAATAAGGTATAATATCTATTGATGACAATTTAATACGATATTTTAGATAATATTATATGAATTAATCCATTTTTTTTCTTATGATTAATATTCTAAAATAAAAACAATGCCCCTATCAAAAATTTTTCAATTGACATTTTATTTTTGGAGATATTTCTGGTTCAAGAATTTGATTATATTTTAATTGAACAATATATTAACTCTTAAATTCCCACGCGAGCCTTTAGGCACGCTAACTTTGAGATAAACCGGATCTTTCCAATACTTGTAATTTGGTGCTGTTCAATGAACGAATACAGATGAAAGTGTTCGTAGTAAGTGTGTTTTATTTCTGTGGCAAAACCTGTCGATTAATACGCCCTATATAGAATCATTTGTTCATGGTGCTAATCACATCATAACAAATAATGATTTGTAAAAACATGCTATTCAATTGTCAATTGTGAATGATTGGCAAATGAATGAATTGTTTAGACCTAGACCGGTATCGGTTGTTGAGTCGTAGAAGAAGAAGAACTTTGAGTGGTGATAATATATAATAGACTAAAGCATTTTAATACATTTTTTAGTGAAATATGGTAAAGTAACTATTTGTTAATTATGCACAAAAAAAATAATTATAAATATGCAATATTTATAATTTTAGAGCTTCTCAAAGTTAGCGTGCCTTTAGACATTCCCAGGTTTTACGGCCATATAATATCACCACTCAGACATATTCACTAAAATATTTACACTTTACGTCTTTTAATTAGGTTTAGATTAAACAAATTACGTTAATAATGTATACCAAAACTATGGATTATTTTTATTAATTTATATATAATTTACCAGATGTTAAATTAATATATTATGTTTACTTTTATACATTTTATTTTCAAATAAAACATTTTGCAATTAAACTAATTCAATTATAATATTCCACATTTTGCTTTTCTTCAATATTAGTGTACATTTTTATTAATAAACGTTACAACTTGGGATTTTAACTTATTTATTGTTCATCTACTTAAAAAAATCAAATGATCAAATATTAGTTATTAAACAATGCTTAGGAGTCTTAATTTTGAACGCCTTTTGATATCTAATTTAAGACAAATTATCTACCTCACATAAATCCTTTACTGAAATTTTAAAATTTAATTTTAGAAAAATAGAAAAATGTCTCTCAAAGCGATTCATATTGACCAATTAAAAATACTATAAAAAGTGGACCAACTAAGCTTACATAAGAGAGTAAATCGAATTAGAAGTAGATTTTTTAGGAAATTGAATATCAATTCCTTTAGAAATAAAATTTAATGCAAAAACCAAAAGCAACGAATTCAATAAAATTGGAATTGGAGAGAGAGCCAACTATTTCTTCAAAGTGTCCAAAATAACTCTAAATTTACTAATGCACAATAGACGAGTAAGCAATAAAGTATTCCATTTCAATTAAACATCGATTAAATTCCAATTTCTATACGAGTACATTACATTTAATATGATTACAACTCGTTTAAGCTCCTGTAATAACTCTTGGTGATTAAAACTTGCAGCTTTCTGCAATCTAATCGCTCGGATATTGTAAAGTTTATCATAACTATCGGGGATTGTGGTGCTAAATCAGTGGGTAGAGAGACGTTAACTTGGCAGCCACCCGTTGTCATCAACGCCCTGGGATGAGGAGAGAGATGGAGAGAGAGAAAGAGAGATTCGCTTTATTTGCGTGTCGAATGCGAGGCAGAGAAAAGCAGCAGAGACCTCCACTGGCAGATAAGGCATCTCTGGGCTTGTAATCGAGATCCATCGCGGAAACTGCGTGCGAGGAGCTGCTTGAGTCCGGCAAAATTATACTGTAATTAATCGATAATATTCGCAATTTCCTGGAACGTGTTTTCGCCCTGTTATCAGCACTTTTTCCGCCAATATCGCCTGGTAATTAATCTCCGGCGTCTTTTCAGCGGAGACTGGGCATCTTTCTCTCTATCTCCATTTCTCACGTTATTTGTCTTTCTACTACCCAGAAGATCCAAGGGTTAAGAATCACTCTTCTTTTTATGACATTTCTCTGTCTTTCTCTGTTTTGTTTCATTTTTGCAATAGTTTTTCGCGAAATTACGGATGTGCTTAGGCCTCCTCTGGAAATTCCATTGTTCGCGCGATGAAATACTGTTAATGGCCGGCAAAGAGACGGTTTAATTTAGCAACAGAGCGGCGAGGAATGGCGTGCGGTGACTTCATTACTTGTGCCCCAGCCAGCAGAAAGTCAGCAGAATGCCAGCAGAAAAAACAGCATGGCGCGGGAATGGGGGAAATTGCGGTAAACACTCTTCATACGGGCCCCCATGTGCAATTGTCTAGCTGCCAGCCAAATTGTTTACCAATAATCAATGCCCTTTGCTTGAAAAATAGTTGTAAACATCTATGGTTTTTTGTATTACCTAACTCTTTTGGTATTAATTGAACCATAATACCAAATATTAAATATGAACTCTTATTATTTTATTTAACCTAGATTCAATATTGTTTTTTAGTACATTTTTAGTACATTTCTTTCAGAATTCCATTTGAATTTAAAATAAGACAGAAATGGTTTTTGAAAGGGCTGTTTTTCATAGTTTCCGATTTAAAAAATCATATTTTATACAAGTATCATTTTGAGGAGTTGTGGAAAATGTAAAAATGTTAATAAAAGACTTACTTTGACATAATAGTAGTTTACGCAACTGTAGGTAA
>JXOV01018739.1:0-31167 GCA_001014945.1 Clogmia albipunctata | reverse complement strand
GTCTTATCTTATCGACCTGTTTGTATAAATAACTATTTTATACAACATAAATTACTTATAATTTATTAAAAAAGGACCTTTCTTTTAGAACGCATAATAAGTAATCTAAGACAATATTAATAATAATAACAATAATAATAATATATATGTGACTTGTTCTGTTAAGCGACGTTGATTTCTATGATATTTTGTCACGCTTGTCCCACTTCAACAATTAAGTAAACGCACAAGTGCGTTAAAAGTTTTTCAAAGAAGGGTTTTTATCAGAACAATTTGTTAGACTGAAGGGAAAAGAGAGNTAATAAAATTGTATATTTAAAATACTTAATTGGTCATTAACAAGGATTTAAAATTTGAGATAAAATGTAGTACGAGTAATATTAATTATTAATATAAGCGCTAAATGATTTGTTGGAGACAAACACACAACTTGTCATCAGACATCACACAAAAAATGTCATATGAGAAGATAATCAACGTGCGCCAGATACACGCACAGCTCACTAAATTCATACAAAAAAGAACCGCTGACTTTGTTTAAACAAAGTCAGCGGTTCTTTTTTGTATGAATTTAGTGAGCTGTGCGTGTATCTGGCGCACGTTGATTATCTTCTCATATGACATTTTTTGTGTGATGTCTGATGACAAGTTGTGTGTTTGTCTCCAACAAATCATTTAGCGCTTATATTAATAATTAATATTACTCGTACTACATTTTATCTCAAATTTTAAATCCTTGTTAATGACCAATTAAGTATTTTAAATATACAATTTTATTATTCAAACCGATTTTTCTTTAAAAAAGAATAACAACATACTAGGAAAGAAGCTGTGGTATGTCATGACGTCAATCGAAAGAATAGAGTTTGTGCTTTTTTCGTTTTTCTTAGAATTTACTCGTACATTTATTTCATAGCAGTAAGAATTAATTATTTTTTCCACGTAGCTTATTATTCTGATTTTGAACGTCATTATATTTGGTTTGTACCATGTTTAATAGAAGCACAATTTAATTTGAAATAAACCAATATGCATCCATTGTTTTGAAAGCTTAAAAATTATTCTCAGAATTCAAGTTTTGATGTAAAATGTTTTGGTTAAATGGAAATTATTGAAATTCCATGTTTCGGTTAAAAGTTTGAAGTTTTTCATAATTAAATTAAATTATTACAGATTAATTTCACAGTGTTTCGGTTCTATGCAAAAAATAAAAATTAATAAGAAAATCTGTTTCGAGTCTTTAAATTGGTATTTCTAATAACTGATTAATTAGGATATTAATCATTTACAATTCCTTGAAAACCCTTGTTATAATTCTTGTATAATTAATATCCTTGAAAACATTTCTTCGAATATGATGTATTTCCGAAAGTATTATAATATTAATAAGGACCATATTTTTCTGGTAATTCAATGAATCGTTGAGAGCTAATCAGGCTGCCCTTGTGGAATTACAGGCGACAAGACAGAGGATCTGTACTTTCGAGTTGAAAACAATGGAGTTGAATTACATTTTATGGAAGCCGGAACATTTGGAGAACTGTGAATTTAATT
The DNA here is from genome assembly GCA_001014945.1 of Clogmia albipunctata. NCBI lineage: Eukaryota > Metazoa > Arthropoda > Insecta > Diptera > Psychodidae > Clogmia > Clogmia albipunctata. The sequence continues at coordinate 29,613 of JXOV01018739.1, read as the reverse complement.
AAAATCCTTGAGGCCGCGAATCGCATCTCATTTAATGGCCGGTGAGTTTAAATTGAATTTTGAGGGAAATTATCAAGAGCCCATTGAGTGGATTCGGGTTGTTATTCTCGAGTAAAGATGCTGGCTGGCTGGCTGGTCGGTCGGCGTCGGTTGGTCTTGTTTTCCAGAATAAACACCTCTTAAAGAAACTCGGAAATATAGGCAAGAAAATTAATTACACCATTTTTTTCGCAACCTTTGTTTGCGAGCTTCAAATTTCTTAAGCATCACCGTAAACTTTTACACCTTTTTGATCCCTCGAGGTGATATTTTGACATTCCACTTGACGTGCTCTTTTCCAGAACGTTGCCTTATTTACCTAATTAATTTTTAAACCAGCCGGCCTTTGGACACAAACACCACCACTGCCCAGGACTCTGTTTCTATTTGGATGCGAAGAAAAGCTCCCCTCTTAAGTAAATTTTAACCTGATTTTATGACATAGCAACATTTTCTATAAATATAGAAAGACTCCGATTATAATTGAATTAAAATTTAGACATAAAATTCAGATTGTTAAAGTAAAAATACAAAATTAAGCAAATTTTCCATCAAATGGAATAAATATTTATTTTTTTGTCTTAATGTATTGAAATCCTTAAAGTTAATTTTATTTTCTGATGTGATAAAGCAATGTTTTTATTACATTAAATGACAAAAAGTAAAATTCCTAAATATTGATTATGGCTTTTAAATATGGTTTAAATGATCAGTGCAATCACGGGCATGTACAAAAATTAAATTGTTTAATAAATCATGGCCTACTTTATTGTAATGACATGAAAAACTTCAAAATATATTTTACTTCTACGCTACTAAGATTAAAAATTATAATTTTTAGTAGTTGAATTTTGGTACAAAGTACTAATTTCGTGTATAAAATATAATATAAAAGTAAATGTATTTTTTTAATTTATAAAATAGGAAGAAATAACATGCGTATCGCGTCATTTTCTCAAAGGAATATTTACGTCATCGACTGCTCCTCTTCGCGAAAGCCTTCTCCCCGAAACCGTATGATTTAAATTTCTTTATATGATAATAACTTTTTATTCATTTAGAAAAATTCTTACTCGGATATAAATTTGCCAATTTTAAAAAACACCCTAATTGAACTAGATATTAATTATTTTTAAATAAAATCCATATCATTTTAATATTATTACCTATAAAAATAAGCTTATGCTTCGTGTAGAAGAACTTCGCTTTAAATTATCATTTGAATTTAAACCCTTTAGTGCCTTAAAGTTACGTGAAGGATTAAATTCAAAATGTATCCGAAACAGAATCTAATTCTGTCAATGGGTGGCCTTTTGTAGGCGCTTTGCTTGTGCGAAATGTACAATAGTTGCTCCATTGATGGCGCTCCAAACCCTTCCCTCAGCTACGACAGGGTAGTTTGGGGTGAATGGGTGGGCGAAGGGATGTATTTTATTTACAGGAACTCATCCGGTTTTAATAATTTATTAAGTCCCGACTTGAGTCGGTGCTGTGTGATGTTGGCCAAAGGATTTGCTGTGGGAGAAACCAATTTATTTTATTGCCAATGCTGAATTCATTCGACACCCTTGGCGATGGATTCACCTCTCTTTGCTCTCCGACTACGACTGAAATTAATTGATTTTTCTGATTGCGTGCCACAGCTCCAAAGTAACCATCGCTGCTATACAGAAAGAGACTGAGAATAGGAAATATTCGCACCATTTATGGACTCGTAGTACGAGACACATACCATGACCCATTTATTTATAGACAATCATTTGGGTCCATTAAAAGTTGGGACATTAAAGTTTTAAGATTTTATTATTTCGGCACTAATCGTTAGTTGAAATCGCTTTATTGACAATGATTTCATTTGTAAACTTTTGCTTTATTACTAATATGTGTGTCATGATATTTTTTTTATATTTTTCGGCTAAAGTTTGATTATATGTATTTAAAAAATTTTAAGTTTAGAAAGTTTAAAAGAAATGTTGTTAAGCTTATGAAAATAAATATAAGGTTGCTTAACCAAATTTTAAAAAATTATTAATTTTACATTTTGTTAGAAGCTACCATTTTCGGATACCGTTGCGCGTACTGGTTTCTCATTTTCTATATGTATCTAGGAAAAGATATTTGTTTTTTTATTTTTTATCTTAGCTATCAGGAACACTTTTAATCTTAAGTTGTCTTAGTTTACGCTTTTTAAGAGACGATTTCATAAGCCCTGCCTGGTCATGGCTTAACAAAAACCGACGAACTATGGTGAAATTTGCTAAACCAATTTAAAACATCCCAATTTAAATACAAGATTTTTTTTTTCAAATTTACATACGCTTGCTTTTACATGTGATCAAAATAAAACTACGAGTACTTGTCGGATGTTCAATTCTGTAGTAGTTTCTTTAGTGATAGTAGCATTAAACGGTAGTAAGACTAAATATTTATCAGACCACCCTCGTATACAAGACTATAAATTTTTAAACTAATTACCAAACAAATTTTAAATAAAACTCTTTGATAATTTAAAATTGTTGTCCAGGGTCCCACGCAAGAAATTTATTATTTATTCTAATGAGGTGACCCCGCACTTTGACCTAAAAATTATTGTACTCCCTCATATCTCTACTTTAAAGTGTGCCCATAAGTTTTAGTCCTTGTAGGAAGTCTAAAACTTGATCTAGCTTCAGGGTTCGGAGTTGCGCCGCAGTTGGGCTTATTGCTCTTAGATGTTTCCACCTTTGCGGAATTATTGTAACGCAGTCTTGCAGAAGATGAAGAGGGGTTACCTTCAATGATTCCTAGCTGTCGCAGGTGCTTGCCAAGTTTACAGTGCCCTGTCAAGAAGCCCGTGACAATCCTCACTTTGCCTGGTAATTTTGCCTATTCCTTGCACATTGTTACTCTGTCCTTTCGACGGCTTTACCCTTTGAGGTCATTTAGACTGATGCGGAAGAAGGGTTCCGGTCCTGTTAGTGGTGTAGTTGCTCCTTGTTTCGCGAGCTCATCCGATTTTTTATACGCAAGAAATTGGTCTTGGTTCTATTCTATAATTATGTCATGATGACGGTGATTCTTATTTGTTTTATTTTTTGCAATCACAAATCTTACTTGCCATAGGACATATTACCTCTATTTGTTTGTACACTTATTAGCTTATTAATGTATTTTTAGCACTATTGCTTTGAAAACATCTTATAAAGATAAACTTTATTTCTTGTATTTTTCGAGAAGTGCTTAGTATTTGTTAATAATTAAATATTTATTCATTTTTATTACCGTAATCAATATTAAGTTATTAATAATCTGAGTGGGATTTATCGAATAAAAGAAATGGTTTTAATTTTTTTCCTGGGGAAATATCATTGAATTGTCCAATTTCCGTAGATTGTGTACTTTTATTATCTTCTAATTCCATACTCCTTGACTATATCTAAAATTGGTATCTCGGTGAATCATTTAGCCGCCCTCGCAGCCAAATATTTGCACACAGACTGTGGGTTGGCCTGGAGTGGAAGTGAGAGAAATTGGCGCTGCTAAAATAATATATAAAATGAAATGATGGGAATGGCTTATGAGTAATTAAACAAATGAGCCTTGTGAGAAATATACTATGGCTGGATGAATTGGAGAGGGACCGCTGTTTGCCGGGATATACAAATGAGCGAGCATAATAATTAGAACCACCTGTGGCCAATTCAAGAACGACGTTCACAATGGGACCGAAAACAAATTTTAAACAAATAACGGTAATTATAAATTTAAAGAGCTTTAGGCAAATATTATTTAGTTGCGCAGGCAGAAAAGGGGGAAGAGACCACCTTGCCAGCCCAAAGCCGTTCTACAGTCGGTCTAGGCAAAACTTTTGCGTTGGCACAAAAACAAATTGCAAACAATACTCACTTTGCTATTTCTAATTATTTTTCGGTGGAACAAAAGAGCACTTTGTATTTGAAAGCTTTACTAATTTCCCATTAAAATGGAGGGTGAAACAACATTGTGAACGAATTTTGCAAGGAATTGCAATTTAGTTTCGATAATTTGTTATCGAGTGTTGCTGGTCATCATCATGAGATCCTGACCGAACATAAAATGTGTGCTGCCCCCATTTCCAGATGAGTCCGTGGACGAGCTGAACTCTGGACGTGAAACATGTCGTCGCCCTGGAGCGTGTTCGTCTCCCAATAGCCGTAAAACAATTCTCGAACGAAATAATTAATTGGTGGCTCTTGTCGACAATAAAATTTTAACGGCAGCTCTTGTATTTTATTGCAACCAGACCGTGAACTTTAATCACGTCAGTTAAATGAGATCCACCCCACGGCTAGTCAAGGAAATCGTTAACTCTATTATTATTCGTAGTCGATAATTGGAGAGCTAGTTAAAGATTATGACGATAAGGCTATATTGTCTAAATTTAATAAATAAGTTGTTTTAATTCTATATTTCATTGACTTAAATATAATCTCTATTTATCTCTCATTCTCGACAGCACAACAACCGTTATCGGGCTAATCAATTGGTTTTCGGTAATCATAGTTTCAAATGTTCTCTCTATTCAATTGCCAATTTTTCACAACTGGCAATTGAATATCATATCTATGAACTATTATTTGCTATGATGTGATTAGCACAATAAACTATTGATTCTACGTGTATATAAAACCTTTGTATTGACAGGTGTTTGCCACCGAACACACATATTACGAAAAGTGATAATCTATTTCATGACTTTAATCTGTATCCATTTTTTGAATGGCAACCAAATATACGTATAAATATGCCAATATTAAGAACCAATAACATTCTGGAATTTTGAACTGGTTTTGTAATTAGCAACATAATTAAACGCAAGAAAGAGTTTTTATTCCCTGAAGACGCATTTTGTAATCATCAAATTCCCTCCAGTTGTTCTATGTATTCATTTCAGCGAGAAAAGACTAAATTGAAGATTCTGTAAGTATGAAAAATAAATGTGCAGACTATAAGTTCTGCTAAATCTTCTAAATCCTGTTGTACGACCAATCAATCGCTATTTTAACTGGAGTTAGTGTGTGATTTTAACAAATTATTTTGAAATAAATCAATTTTACTATGAAAAAACCGCATTCAAATATTCAGAGTTCAAACCAAATATGTAAGAATGAATAAAGACACTAGTGGTTCTAATTATAATATAGTTTTAAATTTCAGATACTAATTCTGGACATTACTGTTAGACATTCCCTTTTTTCTATTTATGAAAATGGGAGTTTCATATAAAAGTAAATGATTTAATTCAAATATGATTATGATATTCCAACATAATGTGAAAAGGGTTAGTAATCCTTTATAAAACATAAAATAAAATAGGACGAGTTTGCCAACTGTCGTTGGTTTTTATTATCCGTGAATGTGCCGATTAATTAACTGATTTGTGAACGGGGTTTGCATTGGTAATCACTGGCAACATCAAGTGCTTGGTAATTAAAATATCGTTTCCAATTCGCAAATAGTGATTTTGAAAACAATTTAATTGCTTTTTAAGTCGTAAATTGTCCGATTTAATAAGAACAAATGGTTTTTGATAAAGCGATCAATTTTAATTGGAATAATCTTTTAATTGAGAATGGAATTAATGGGGATTTACAATTATAATTTAACCTAAAGGATATTATGGCTCTTTTTATGGCGCTTCAAAAATAAATTTGACTTTCGGCAATAACGACAAATTATATTTGACGTCGCAAAGGTTCGCCTGGAATTCAATTATTCCGAAAGTGCGTACTTTAAGTTCAAATGAGTTCAACATGTGGCACTCAGCTTCTCATTCGGAAATGAGCTTATTAATATTTCCATCGCGACTTGAGAGTAAATTATTGATTAACGTATATTTTTGGATTTTAAGCAGGTTCATAACAGGTCCTTGGCCTATTTTAATTATTGCCTTTAATAACAACGTTTAATTTAATACAGAATTTGATTAATAATTTAGTATTGTTTAATAAGGAAGTTAGATCAAAAAGTTGAATGAAAAACATAACATTCTATGATCGAGTGGTAACGTGTACTTCTTGAAAGTGATGAAATCGGATCCTGGGTGGATGCTTTTAATTGACTAATAATGCACTGAAAACAAACATTCCATAAAAATGCTAAACCCTTTGGTTGAATTTGAGACTCCTCATGTTCCTTACAGGAATTGAAACGGCTATTTATTTATATTCTTATATTCTTTTGGATTCACCAATTCTCGAGTTAAAATCGCCAAATAAACTATTTTTGGTTCAATAACATTTGCATTAATATCGAAAAAAAGTTCTTTCAGTTCCTTAACCAGACTTGGGCCATTATTCGGCTGTATGCAACTAAAAAGAATAAAACATTACAGTTAGATTCGATCTTAAAATCATGAAAAATCTCGATCTGTGCTAAAAAGTGTTCTCAAATTCCTTTGAATACAAAACTAAAAGGCCAGATTTACATTCTCTATATGCATTGATTTGAGAAACATTATATGTTATTTATATTTTAACACATTGTTAATAATACTGTTTGCAAAATTTTTATCTGACTCCAGCCATGTTTCAGCGAAAATTTTTAATTTAGGATATATAATTTTCTGGGATGACTTTTAGAACAATAAACTATCATTTTCCATAAAAATCCCAAATCCAAAAAAGGACGTAACGTTCTTGTCCTCACAATCCCTTATTTGTTTATTTAATATAAGCTGTGAAGCATATGTTTTCAAAACTTTCCTTCACTCAATTATCAAAGTTTGGAAATTTAATCTAGATTAAAAAAATGAGTTTATGAGCTCAAACTCTATAATGAAATAATAATAACACCCGGTTTTGCAATTATTAATTTAGATTATAAGTTATACTTCCCTCTTTCGCGTTATCCAGGATTTATTTTAAATTGAATTTCCTCATTGATTCATTAATAACAATGAAATGAAATTAGTATAGAAAATAATAATATAAACTTTGAATTGAAATATCAACCTAGATGTATTATTCACACTAGAAGGCATTCCCGTTGAATAATTTAGAAATAAAAGCTGTCGAAATATGTGGATATAACTTCATTTATTCATTAGGGGTTTTAAAAGAGAGAACTCATATTGCAATCTAGTGTGGCACATGTTTCGCATTAGGTGTCTTTGAAGGTTGAATGCAGCTTGAATAATTGAGCCAACTTTCTATTGAGTGCCCTGGACTGGAGGGGAGGATTTCTGGCTGTTAGCCAACGGAATCGCAATTTGAGTTGCTTTGGAGGAGCGAGCGTCTAGCATAGTTGATATTTACTCAAAGATTCATTAGTCTGAGAAGACATACGTAAAATACATTTGGTTGGCTAATAATAAACGTGAAACACGTATTTTAGCAATTTTGATAAGCACACATCTACCAGAGAAAAAGAGAGAGATACTAATCAAACACAATCACAAAATGCTATTCCCTCTATTCGGCAATATTTCTTCTTTTCTGAAGGTACAACGATCATAAATATGGACCGAGCAGCGCATAAAATAGCAATGGTGTGCAAATAAAAACAGATAAACAGCGAAATTATAATCTGCCGTTTGGTTCAGGCAAATACTTGTTTTATTTTCAGAAAACAACCGTTATTCACCACGGATGATTCGTTAATAATTGCTTGATTTGAATTGAGTATTCATTTTAATTCTTTTTGGGAAAAAAATGTTAATAATATTTGAAATTTTGTTTAATTCAAAGACTGTTTTGAATGGTTTATTTTGAAACTACTAAATATGAATAGTGCCTTACTAATTTGTGGCTTGAGTTTGGGTCTTATTACGGCCATTTCTTTAAAAATAACCTATTTATTCCTTCTTATTTCGTTCCTTCACAATCAAGTATTCGAATAATTCCAATTTATTTTTTAAAAACGCGAAAACACAAAAAGCTTTCTAAAATATATGGTGAATTCTACAAAATCTTGAGAGGGTATATTGCCATAAAAAGAATCAAATGAACAGATTGATGTGAATCCGTTAACACCCGTCACACTGAAAACCAATTGATCAACGAAAAGTCAAAAAGTTACCCAAACGCCACAAGTCTCTCACAGGAATGGATTTTTTTTAAAAATATAACCACCATACAAGTTTATGTTAATTTTTTGTTTAATGTGACTACGACTTGATGAAAGAGAAAATATAATGAATGTATAAAATTAGAAATTGCATTAGTTATTTGAAGCAATTACTCATTTAATTACATTAAAATGAACTTACACTATTAGGTAAAAAGTTAAGACTTTTGATTACGATTGGAAGCTACCAATTTATAGCTACTTAAATTAAAAAAAGGAATACCTAAATATATCTTATTTGTCTTATATTGTATCATATCTATACTGCCCTCATGTGTGGCGGTCTGTGGTAGGTTGATTGCACATTTTTTCAATTTAAAAAATTGTTCAATCGCTTACGTAATAAGGAGGCTTCGGGTAGCAGCCATCACGTTATCGATATACTACTGGTGAACATTCATATGTATGTGGTTTACACTTATGTTATGTATAGTTAAAAGGTCTATAAACCTTCATGATGTGCTCTGGTAACTAAAATGTGTAATATATACACCTTTTGGATATTGAAATCATCATCAACAGTCTACCCTTTATTTAGTAAGCTTCAATAAATTGCACGTCGTTCTTGTGCTTTCAACTTTAAAATTACGATTTTGATTCGCATTTTATTAGATAATTTTTAATTTGGTGCTTTTACGTGAGTAATAAACAGTCCCCGTTTTTTTTTCTTTGTTTATGGCGACGGTCCTTTGAACAATATAATGCACAACAAACAGAATTTTGTAATCGAAATGGCACGAAATCATTCAAGGTTCATCAAGTGAGTGGAGAAATCAGCAGGGTTCGTGGAATTGGTTAGAGAATGTTATTGGAACAGCATGAGATACGACGCAAATTGGCTGCTTTTTGCAGACACAAAGCAATTGCAAAAACTCTAGGATCTCCGCTGGGACATACCACACTTTACACAAATTGTTGCAAAAAACAGCAAGCTAGACTCTTTGTTCACATGACAACCAATTAAACTTTTACAAATTCGCTACACTCGTCTAAGGTGCTTTCAACAATTTAGTTTTTATGGTCCACTGCAAAATAAAATAAATTTCCCTTTTATTGTTTTACTTAAAGACATTTTCTTTACCACTTAGATGAAATTTTAAAACGAAACGTGCATTTCAATATAAGTTGTGCATTAGTTTTTGCCCATTTTATGGGTATAAAACACCCATAATTCTTAAATGCTTAATTCTTATATTTTTCTAATTATTTTTATAGCAAGAGCGCTTTTTAGAAATTTTTAACACAATAGAGTTTTATTCATTATAAATGTATGACTGATTTTCATTAAAATATTTCAAAATCTAGTGCTACCTTTATTAAACAGTAATTTTAATAATATGCCAACCCTTTAGGAGCTGAGCTGGAATAAAACTGATTTCTATTTAAAAGATGAGATTGTGAGGAAGGGCTATTGTTTTAAAATAGACTATTAATTACTTTTTACTAGAAATTGCTGTTAGAAAGGATTAGTTTTAAAATTGAACAGCTGTGTACTAGTTATTTTCGTTATGAAATAAATAAAAAATATAAGCAGAATTAATATATGGAACTATAATTACGATTATAAGACAAAATTTAACAAATATATCATTTTATTTAGTGTGCTTAGCATTCTGAACCCGTCGTCCAATGTCAAAACGATGTATGGACGATGTGTAGGGAATTTATTGATTTTCAAAATAGTATGGTTTGGGTTAAATTCGTCGAGCCGTTTGTTAGCTGCATTGCGTAATAGCCTAAAATCCGCTATATCAGAAAATATTACTTGTAACTGTGTCTTTATTAGCTGTCCTATTGTTCCCATATTATCATCTACAATGCATAATGAGCTCAGTTTTCAATAGCTATCAATATTTTATTTGAACTCAAAAATTGTTTATACTATTTTCTCATAATTCGAAATATGGGTTTTTAGACTTCCAAAGACAGTCATTGGCTGTCTATTATTACATGGCGACCCAATTTTTCGCGCTGTATATATTGAAGAATAGATTATCAGCTATTTCAGTTTAAAAAAATTACCAAAACCTCTCCCTTGTTAGCGGATTGGGAGAAAATAAGCAACCTGTCGTAAACGGATGAAACGATATTTTTGTATGGGAAAAATTCGCACGCCTTTTTTAATTATTTGCAACAAACCTCAACTTTTGTGTTATAGCCCAGATGATAGCCAATGATAAGCCCTTTCTACGTTAAAAAAATGGAGATATGATTGATACACTCCGAGATATTAACTAAAATTTAATCGAAGACCCCTGTCGTAAAAGGATGAAACGCAGTGTATATTTTTTAAATTTGTCATTTCATCTGAACCCTCATAAGTCGCTTAAAACTCCTGTCTCAATTATCGAACAATTATAACCGTCAATTACTCGACAGGCTTTCAAAGCTTGGATTTCGAAAAGAACATGCTTTCGAAGTATCTGTTGTAGTTCGATGCCAAAATATACTCAATACCTATGCCTTATACCAGTGATGGTCAAACTTTTTAAGTGGAGTACCGGATGACATACCAAATGATCTAGACAGGCCGAATTTTTTTTCTTTTTATAATGACGTACTTTATTTTTGATTTGCATATCATTTACAGTTTGTATGCCATAAAGTTGTACTTAAAAGAATATGTTAAAATTTGTATTCTGTTATAGGTACATAGAAGAGTTATTTGTGCTTCAGGGGTGTCAAATGAGTAGTTTTATATATATTTTCCTTTCTACCTGTAAATAAAATTAGTTTTAAGTTAGTTTGTTAGCGCCATAAAGGCAAAGAAACAGCAAAAAGGTCCAAATAGAGATGCGACAAACTATATTATAGACTTTATTAATTTTTCAGAGACGAATTTAGGGACTAAGAATATTATTTTCATGCCCATAAGATTTCAATTTAAAATGAGACATGTAATTACCAAATTGATGAATAAAGAATTAGCTATGTCAATGTCTATGAGTAGTTTTTTTAACGAGGAAATGAGTGTAAAATACGAGCTAAGTTTTTCGTCTTTCCCGAGTAAAAAAAGCGATTTTACAACGACACTAAAAAGTGGCGCATTATGAAACTTAAATCGATGTCGAAAAGCCAATCCTTCGATACGAAAATGGTAAAAAGTACATTTTGCAATATTTTTAATTTACCTTGCGTTTTTTAAAATCATGTTGCGGGGCGTAGTTTGCCTATCACTGCCTTATAGAGTTTCAATTGCTAATAAAAAAATCCCTTTCAATTCCTTTAAGGAACATGGGGGTCTTAACTTCAACTAAAGGATTTTCTTATAATTCGCTCTTGAAAATTATTTAGCAATGTTATTGAAATACACAAAACTACACTTTTTCGCACAAGAGAAATATCCGGCCGAGATTGGATCCCACGACCTCTAGAAGGCAGACAAGGGTGCTAACCGCTTGACTATAAAGCATACCATTGCTAATGGTCTCTGCATCAATGTCAATTATATAAAAATTGACAACTGAAAAAAATGGCATTTGATAACTCAGATAAACGACAGATTTTATAACATTAAGGATCTTTTAGCATTTAATATTTTAAATTACTTAAAAAATTAATAATATACAATTATTGTTTTCCTTTAAAAATGATGACTTTAAGTACCACGTAATTATTCCATTGTTTTCAAATGAATTTAGCGAGGATGTAAATTGTTAACTAGGCTGTATTATCACCGGTAAATAAACACATGAATTGTGTCAAAAGCATTCGTTGCCAAATTTAAGTGTTCGTGTTTGTAAACCGAATTTTTAGGCGAGTAGTTTGTTTGTATATTTGGAGGAACATGGCCAGTGTTTTGGCAATAACTTTGTTGCGAGTGGGTTGTAGAGCGGTTTTTATGCCGGACCAGAACAATAACAGTGTATTTCTCTGGGTAATTTAGTGGAGTCATTCAACGCTAATTTCAATTACGGTTTATTGCCAAGTTGGCACTGGATTGGACTCACTCCATCCTTTTGGCAGAATAAAAAATATGTTTTCCGAAACTCAAACAAGATACAGTATTTTAATTATTTCAACACACATTAAATTTGTGGGCTTGGTATTGGAATACAAACAAAGTGGAGGTAAAATTAAAATATTAGAGAGATTGTTCTCCTTTTGACTGGCCTATTGAATTGTGTCCTCAAGTGGTAGTCTCCACAAAGTCTAGTGGCTGTTTTTCCCATAATCAGTCCCTTATTGTCATTTCTAGAGCAATGAATGAGGAAATCTACATAACTACAGTCTGAATATTAATATCTAGGAGACTTTAAATAGGGCAATAAATATTTTTCTGAATACAGAGAAGTTTCAAATAAAAGTTATTATAATAAATTAATAATTTGTTCTACAAATTAATAGTTTTTGTTTTAAATTAATTAAAATTTGTCTTAGGTGAAAAACATCGTCACCCCTTCAGATAAGAAATGAATCAAAATATACTACTTTGATTCATTGAGAAGAAACAGACAGCTTATGGCTCTAAGAAAGAAATTTATATTGACTATTAACAGAAAATTGTCAAAGTTTATCCGGATTTTATTGAGAAATTAATAAGTTATATTGTATTGAACATTTCAGACACACTCTGGGCCCATATTTGGCCCATTATTGGTCTTACGACGTTAATTTTCAACCTCCCTTCTATATGGACTGTCTCACTTATTCGGTTAGTTTGGGGATAGAATTGAGACTGTGGATCATGGGTTGTCCGACCGGGGGGATGTATGAATGTCTTATCTAGACAGAATATTAACCGACATAAATCCTTGGAAAGATAACGATTCTTCCTCATGACCGAGGGTCGGACCTGATATTGGTAGTCCCTACTTCATGAAATCTTATCTTGACATAGACTATTATATTTCTTATTTTACAACTTTAGTAAACAATAATATTTTATAGGAGATGTAGGAGAGATCAGTACAGAGAGATAGTGGACCAAATTTGAAGTTGGGGTCTTTGATCTAGGAAACCTCGAGCCATTAAAAAGCGAAAGTGAAAAATATACATTATCATATATCTTTAAATTATTATTCAATTAGTTCCAGTCATGCTGGTTAAACTGTAAGAATAAAGTCTATTGTTAAAACATCTTAGAGCGGCTGAAAATAGTGAATTGGACTGGCTGGCTGTTGTCAACGTCCTTCTTTCAGCGACGGGTATTCAATTTATTATTTCAAGGACTCACATTGAGGGGTTTTCTTGCGCTTTGGCTAAAGCAAATTTGGCCGGGTTTATCGCATTTATCACGTTTTCTATGCAATAAAGCTGGGCTGCAATGCGCCGAGTGTTGAAAAATTCACCACCCCACCAGACATTTTGAATGAATAGGCTTCTGCTTTTCTGCCTGAAATAGAGACGACCATCCGACCGACATGCACTCCATCCTAGCGCTTGCAAATTTAAACCATTCCGCCATCGTCAATGTAGGGATATAAGTCTCCTTTTTTCTCTATCTCTTTTTCTCTACCTCCGAAGTTATACGATTACTTGGTATTCAGGCTACGAACTTTGCCCACTTGATGGCAAAGTTTTTCCTTTTTAAATTTGCATGACAACTATTGATAATCAGAAATGCATTCAACGTAAGTCCAATAAGGGTCGCTTTTAAACTTAACCTGAAAGTTGATGACTGTCACGGTTCCCGATTCCATTCAGGGGGAGAGATTTTAATGAATTCACACTTTTCGAATGAGTGCTCCTTAAAAATTTAGTACACCTTTTTATTAAAGCATAATATTAAATTTTAAATATAAGTTTTTGAATGATAGAGTGGAAATAAATATGGGCGAGTATATCAAAAGGTTTTACAGAGTTTGGAGAAAAGTTTTTAATTTTGAGATACAAATTATTGTCCATAGAGACATATTATACAGTAAAATGTATTTTAAAGCATCAAAGGAAATATATTTTAATTAAAATTTTGGTTCTTTAATAACTTTTTTTTTGTACTGTTAATGTTGAAATACTCGAGTTTAATGTAATAATAGTTAAACATGTTTTAATACGAGTATCTTAATTAATTCTTGCAAGCATCCGTCATCATTAAATTGACATTGGTTTTCATCTTTAAATATTTCTCTTTTGTTTATATTTCTATCGAATTTTAAGACAATGTCGCCAAAATAGAAATTAATTGGGCGGTTTGACTGGATCCATTTTTATGCGGTCTAGGTTTTTTTAATTGACTAGTAATACACAGAAAACAATTAGTCAATGAAAAATCAAAACCCGTTGGTTGGGGTTAAGATCCACCATGTTCCTCACAAAAATTGAAAGGGATTTTTTTTTCTTCAAAAGAAAAATGAATTAAATTAAAGAGTTTAATTCTTTTTCTTCAGATTTAATATACTCGTAGATTTACATTTGATAACTGTTTAATATACGAAAAAAATATAAACACGGATCATTGATATGTTCTGTTTACTAATTAATAACCATTCACTGAATCACTGATATCAATACTAATTACTGTAAGTGACTACACGGTACATTTAAAAGAACAGGATTACGGTTATCCAAGTTTATTGCTACGTACGATCAGTCCTGCCTCTCCTCTGTAATTGATCTTGTGTTAGTCTTATTACAAAGTTGGTTGTAGCTTATCGTTAGTGTTAGTATTATCGGGTGGTCCATACACCATAATATCATTGATATCTGATTCTAGTTATTATTAAAATTAATTGGATAGACTTTTCTTTCCGAACTTGCGTTGTTTGTGTTTTGTGTTTCCTTCTAATGAGAAGGATTTTAATAGCAATTTCCAAGTGAAATTTTAACTTTAAAATAACACGTTAAAAAATTTAATATTATGAAATTGTTAATGTTAGAAAATTATGAAAATAACAATTTAATAAGGGCTGTAGGCTATTAATCAGAATTTGTTTCAACGGGTTGTTTATTTTGAAAATTAAAAATATATTTTGTAAATCAGTGCTAATTTGAATTGTAAATCAAATTTGGTGTTTATTTATTTTTACAGAGTATAATGAAAATTAATTATTTGCCACGAGAACGGTCGTCAATTAGTCAAGTGGAGTGGAGTGTAGGTGGTTATTGTTTTGGCGGCGGTGGTGGTGGAGGAGTGATTAGGTATTTAGATGATTGGCATGTCAAGTACACGGAGAATGGTCAATGGGTGGGCTGTAGGCGTCATGTGAAATGACAAGGCCGTCATGCTAAATTACTATTGTTTATCTCTCCAAAATGGGTGACCCGAGGCAATTGAAATGCCAGAGTTTAATTTATTTTGCTGTCTATTTGGATAATCCAATGACCAAACCACATCATTAACCAAAGCCCAGCCATTGGAATCGAATTTAAATTAAGGTTTATATAGAGATTGGGAGCCGGGAGCAAAGTCGAACAGAGAGAGATTAACATATTCCGAACCCAAAGTTTACCTTCAGCGATTGAGGCATTAAATGTTGATTCAAATTGCGGGCTTTCTTTTTTTGCGCTTCCCACAACAGTTTATTGGCGCTGTGTTCATAAATGCAGGGGGCAAATTAAATTCCTGTCGTAAATGCACAAGATCTTTCGCGTGGCGGAGGACTGAATAGCAGTCAGAGCACAGGAGCAGCAGTAGCAGCAGAAGCACAAACCCGGGCAATAAACCGATTTTAATCCCAGTGCTGTGTTTTCATGGCGATAAGTCGACTGTCGGATGAATATATTATTCAATGATGCACAATGTTCTTGGAATCACAGTCAAGTGCAAAATCAATTTGTCAAAAATATACAATTGTCACAGAACTTAAGATTTGCGGGTAGATTAACTGGTCCTTACTTTGATTAATTTGAATCAGTTACATAGAACATAGATTGTATTAAAAAAGCTTGTTAAGATATGTTTGATTGAGCTTCGAGCCATCCCCGGGGCTATAGCTCACAAACATACAACGAGTTTCTCTATAATCAATTATTGGTCTTACGACGTCTATTACCAACCTCCCTTCCTGGCCTGTCTCCTTCATTCATCCAAAAAAGCTTAATTAATTAAATTTTTAATGAAATTCATTATTTTCAATAAGATCATACATTTGCAAAACCACTAATTATTTGCTTTGATTTGATTAGTATTAAGCAAATGCTGATAGGTTCTTTCCACTAAAACATAACTCACATACTACTTTTTATTCTTTAGGTTCTTTTCAGTATTCATTTTGCAACAGAAGCAAGATCCTTCTATCGCTCGGTATAATTGCATCTAAATCAAATTTTGTCCAAGCCTGTCTCAAGAGTTATTACAATTGACGATTATAATTGATCATGCTTTCAAAAATGTATAGTATCCTTAATCAGATATCTAGAGCAATAAACAATTTGATAATATCATCATTCAGATTTCAGATTTGTCTTGTTCTCCTGCTCTCCTGTATATTTCAGTACAGGGCAATCTGACCATATGTGCTCCATTGTTTGTTGAATCCCTCCATACTGGCAGGATGGATCATTCTTGAAACCCCATTGCAAAGTACATCTTCCGTGGTCTGTATGAAGACGATTAAAACTACAACTTACGGGGTAGAAGCTCTGATTTGATATCTTTACCAATTTCAAAGAATGGAGATTGGAGATCTTTACTATCCCATTCTGGAATACAAACAGCTTTAGCATAAAATCCGTCTTCAAAAACTGTTTTGCTAGAAATAACGGATGATGTTTCGATTGAGTCAGTTACGTGTCGGAACCAGAAGTCTTCGTCAATTGGAAGTTTTCATCTTCTTTGAACTTGCTATATTGTCGTAAGAGGTAGTTCTTACTCCGATGATCAGGTTGTAGGATTTTTAAAAGAGAGTAATTAATTAAAAGAAGTAATTGTGGTCAAAGAAAAACTCCCGCTGACAATTCTCGTAGTTTTATTAAGTTGGACACAAATATTAAGACCAGAATATTATTAGTGAGGATAAGAAATAATTTTTACAAAAGAAAAATCACTTCTAGTTTGAATTTAAGCTTTGTATTGGAACGCGATCTTTCTATATCGAATCTTTTACGACAACTTCTCACCAAATTTCCCCGGCATCGATCTGATATATTTTATTATATTTGGGTTATTAATTATAATAATAGGATCAGTTTTCACTATCATATTTCGTACACGGTTTGGATAGACATAGAAGTGTTGCATCTTGTTCATGTACATGCTGCCATGGGCTAAGGAAACCAAATAAAGAGGAAAAATAGATGCTTCATAGGACATTCACTCAGATTAAGGAATAGGTTAAGCTCTGGACTGGGCGCTTCATTGAATCAGAAATGTTAGACTCCTGAAACAGATTTGGATAAAAACAATCGAAGGCAATCTTGAAGGTTACGAGTTTAAACCCATGACTAACAATTGTATTGTATAATTGGACCAAACAACCCATGACTGAGTTAAAGCCCTCAAACACACATATATAAATACATATGAATGATCACCGGACCCTTGCACCATCGTGATTTTTTGGTTTGAGGGGTGCCGCCCACCGCCTCCTTCTCACGTAGAGGTTTTCACTATTTACTTTTGTGTTAAGGGAGGTGGATGGGATATATGTACCAACGACTCGCCATTCGGCACCGCT
The DNA here is from genome assembly GCA_001014945.1 of Clogmia albipunctata. NCBI lineage: Eukaryota > Metazoa > Arthropoda > Insecta > Diptera > Psychodidae > Clogmia > Clogmia albipunctata. The sequence goes on along the minus strand of JXOV01018739.1, from coordinate 11,932 downwards.
CACGAGGGCAGTATAGGTCAAACACAGTATAAGGGAAGGGTTTAGGGTTAGTTTGGGATAGACAGTTAGTAAGGTAAAAGATCAATTTATACTGAAGTTAGTGTTAGTTTTTATAATTTTTATTTGGAGGTTTAAATGTAATACTTATTTATTATACTTCTAATATTTCAGAATTTCTTTTCCTCACCTCGATTTCACGAACCATCTAAAAAATTTGGATCGCGAGTATGATGATTAACAATACATTTTAAAAATAAATTGAAATAAAACTCATTTCCACATTTGTGGCTCTGACTGTACTCGTCCTTTCCCGGATCCAGATAGAAGTGGTACGAAAGTAGTCATTGTGTTTGTTGTATTTACCTAAATCCAGACGACACAATATTGGGATTTTGGTGTCTGGTGATACGGATCGTGGCTCCGGAATTTAAGCTCTAAAGGTGTAGGATGGAGAGTCGTTTAATGTGTATGTGGCAAAATCGTAAATCAAATCTACACAGGAATCGTGGACAGGTATAGGTTAAAGGATGGCGTTCAGAATTGGGACAAATATGCTTACACCATTAACATTTTTGCATTCTTTTATGGCTGCTGTTTCTTTCACTTCCGCGCGCGCTCTTTCGATCCCAAAAATTTGCATTCTGCCATAAATCCACATCATCAGATTGTGGTGCAGGCGTGTCTTTCTCTCTGTTTCAATTCCCAGTTTTTTGTTGTTGGTGGGTTGGGGTGAGATGGTGCCTCAGCACAATTCTTATTTACAACTTTTTAGCATTGAAATGCATGCGAATGGCTTACATTATAGCACTTTAGTGTGCGCTTTATGGCATTTGCAAATCCCCACAACAAAATGATTAAATGGGAAAGCCATTCTATTGCATTTAATAGAAACAGAAGGGAATCCTGTAGCTGTCGGATTTGGTTACTTTTAATGGAATATTTTGATTGAGTTATAAAATTTTATTGATATTTTCCAAGTCGGCGACGTGACCGAATTTTGTATCGTGTAATTGCGGAAATTGAAATTTATAGCCCCAATTTCCATTCATTCTAAAGCAGAGAAAAGGCCGTCCCAGAAATTAATTGGAACAGATAATTGAACATCCGCTTCCGATTACCTGAGACCGTAAAAATATCGTGACCACAACGAGTACTTAACACCTACACAACGCCTTTAATGCTGCAGCATATTTTATTAAAACATTTGATTAAATTGTGATTGCTCTGTAGACTTTATTAAATTGTTTGGTATTAAATATATTGCGATAAAAATAAAGTTTACCATTGACATTTTAATAACAATCTAATGAAAAATTTTAACTTTTAATTAAATGGGTTTTAATAACATTTTTATTATGATCAAATTTATGATATTTTGTTAAAATTTGTTTGTTTGTTTAAATATTGAAATGGTTTTCAAATTTTATTTATTTGCACAAAATCATTCGAAAATCTGTCTACAATATCTAAGTAAAAAAGACGTCTATTGGGAAAAATATCAAAATTATTCGTTAGTTTGGATATAAGCAATGAGTTTATACATCCCAATTATGAAGCCCAGAAGTTCTTGCTGTAAATGTGCCAATATGCGGAATAAGGACATTACAAACGTTTACAAACCTTCTTTGATCGAAGCTAAATTTGTTTAAGTCATGGAAAATCCTAACAACCACTCCGGTATTTAGATGCAATAAAAATCAATACGGTGGATCCATTCCGAATTTGCTAGTTAAAAATAGGGATTGCTGAATTGTTAAAAATAAGCTATGGTCTAGTTACGACGCACTTGATTGCCTCCTTAGAGGGCATGGGCTCGAATTTTTGGGGGGTCGGACTGGATCCTTCTACAACAAGTTACGGTGCTATTAATAGATTAGTAATACACTGAAAGCAGTTAGACAACGAAAAGTCAAACCCACTTAGTTGATATTGAGATTTAGGAAATTTAAGAGCAATAAAAAGGATGTTTGATATCACACAAAAATACCAGGTTATCAGGTATAAAATCAACATTGGAATCAAGTGTCTGATCGTTTTTAACAATTGGATTTGAAATTTTCAAAGTGCTGAATTTACTTTAAAGTTTACTGATGACTTTCAAATACTTCTAATTTAAAATCCTCATTATCGAATAACGGTTATCCTTAAATTCTTGCAATTTCAGTAATTAAACTAATTCCAATATATGACTTGATTTGACGTGAACCATCACTGTTATTTTTTATTTAAATTATCATTTAAATAACATTTATAACACTTTTATTCCAGAAAATCCTTTTTACTGCAGTTTTGCGTTTCATTTGCACTGAGTTTTTGTTTATTCAAATGAACAGCAGATCTTGATGGAAAAAATATTCCAATTAAATATTTGTTTGTATGCGGAAATTGAAAGCAAAATTCATGGTAATTTTATCCGATACTTAATGGTGTATTTCTGTTGAGGCAAACTGATAGCCAATATCTGCTGCATAATTGGAATATTATTTGCAACTGCTCAAGTAGCATCTTGGGTTTGGCGAGAGAGATTCCCATAATAATGGGAAACTGAAGAAAACTGAAATGATGTTTATTATTGATTGAGCAAAGTATAATCGGATCCGTAGCTGATGAAAAACAAAATTGTGCAATTTGCTGGAGCGAGTGTCTTTGCGAACGACGACGATTTTCGCTGCAGAAAATCGATATTAAGTCCTAAGTGGGAGAAAAGAGGCAAAGGATAAGCAATTTAAAATTAAATTGGTACAGACAGGACCGTTTCTTATCGCTGAATCTGGGTGAAGTTCGTCAGGTATGAGTCTCGTCCCGTTTAATGAATATAAATTGCAATTGAATGACTCTGATAGCACCTGTTGCAAATTTAATTCTGTCCAGCTATTATGCGATAAATTGAAATCTGAATCAGGGCTACATTCTGATTAAATGGTGCACGGTTAATTTCTCTGCTATAATTCAGAGATTAATTAAACTCTGTAGTTGAAAAAAAAGTTGGAATTGTCTTTTGCTTACATTTTAGTGATATGTAAAGTGTGTACTATGGGCAATCAGGCAATGCAGGTACCCAATACTTTCGGGCTGTGAATGGAATTAAAAGTTATGGATACAAAAGTACACACTTGAATACAAAATGTTGTGGCGTACCCCAGGGATCGACACTAGGACCGTTTCTCTGGAACTGTTTCTACGATGAAATTCTGGAAGTGATTGACTCTCTGAATGCCATATCAATCGGTTATGCAGACGACTTGGCGTTAATTATAACCGAAAGTGATAAAGATGTATTGGAGGTAATTGCAGAGCGTACCTTTCAGCANGGATCGATACTAGGACCGTTTCTCTGGAACTGCTTCTACGATGAAATTCTGGAAGTGATTGACTCTCTGAATGCTAAATCAATCGGTTATGCAGACGACTTGGCGTTAATTATAACCGAAAGTGATAAAGATGTATTGGAGGTAATTGCAGAGCGTACCTTTCAGCAGGTTCTGGGATGGATGGAGTCAAATGGGCTTGAAGTGGCTACTGAAAAAACAGAAGCGGTGCTGCTAGTGTCCAAATGCAGAACAAGGCAAATAACTATACGCACANATATAATAGTACAATTACGACCAAAGAAGCAATTAAATATCTGGGCATATGGATAGAACGAGACATCAAAATGATTAAACACCTTACTGAGGCAGTAATAGCTGGCNAAGCGGTGCTGCTAGTGTCCAAACGCAGAACAAGGCAAATAACTATTCGCACAGGATATAATAGTACAATTACGACCAAAGAAGCAATTAAATATCTGGGCATATGGATAGAACGAGACATCAAAATGATTAAACATCTTAATGAGGCAGTAATAGCAGGAGAAAAGCGATGTATGATGCTAGGAAAACTTATGCCAAATTTTGGAGGACCAAATTCAACTACACGACGCGTTCTAGGCAGTATAATTTACTCCCAGCTCCTATACGGTGCACCTGTATGGTGTAATATGATGAATTGGCAAAAGTACCGTACAATAATGGACAAGGCCTAAAAAAAGTGACTTTCCGAATACAGAGGCGGTAAATGTGTCCAATGGAATGGACAAAGCCATTGCAAAGGAAATGACATTCTTTAAATGGCAAGAACGATGGGTAAATGAAAACCAGGATAAAGACTCGTGGACCAGGCGCCTTATTCCAAATGTAAGGCGCTGGTGTGAAAGAAGAAATGACAGGGTTAATTTCTTCCTAACCTAGTTTTTAAGTGGGCATGGTAACTTTGGTACCTACCTCAAGCGTTTTAGTTTGAAGAATACAGACCGATGCAGCTACTGCAATGAGGAAGACACTCCCGAACATATTGTCTTCAGATGTAGGAAATTCAATGTAGATAGAGATTATAGGGGTAGTCGGGCCTGAAGGTTTGGCCGACTTTATAATGTCTAACCCACAGAATTGGAGTAGAATGGACAATCTCGTGCGAGTCATAATGATAGGTATAGGGATGGTTCAACGATTGTTCTTCAAATGATGGAATCAAAAGTTGATGGGCAATGGGTGAAGTAATAACATGATGGCGGTCCCACCCTATACTCAAGCACAGTAAGAAATCGGGTTTTTTGGTGGGTGAGAGCTTCAATTCCCCGCTGCGCCACGATTAGTCTGGAAGAATGTATTTTTTTAAAAGAGTTATCGGAATTTACTCAACATATGAAATAATTAATTAAAAGAAATTTTAAAAAATGTATAACTTGAGATTTTATCAATTTTAATTTATTATAGATTTCAATATTTTTCATTTAACAGAAATATTATTTTGTGGTTGTGCAAAATTATTTTGTAAATATATTCAAAAAACAAAATGTGTATCTTTGGTGATTTCTTCGAGAACATTTTTCCTTAACTAGGCACCTCCACTATAAAAATTCATAGAAATTGTCCTTAAAAGTTTGAAATAGTTTAGGACTGCTTACTAATTATAGGGTTAAAAAACTAATTTATGAAATTATTGTTGAACCAGAAGAAAAGCAAGTATGCAATTAATAAAATGTACATTGTATTCCGATTCACACAGATTACAATGGTTAATTTTTTAAAATATATGCTTCATTTGTCAGAAACGGAGTTTTATTGCTTTTTAAAAATCTGAACTACAGATTCCAAAGTAATTTTATTACGTCCATATAAATTGTAGTATTATAAGCATAAAACGGATGAGATTAAGTTTCAATTTGGAACGATACGTGCTGTATAATTTAATTACTCTTTTTCGGTTGTTGTTAATTAGCCGTAAGTTAAAATAGAACTTTGCACCTGATCTCTCCACGTTAGGATAAATGTGAAACAGAAGCACTGGTAAATTTGCCAACAGACAACACTTTCAATTCAATTGCAATGGAAATTGTAATAAGACAAATTGATTTTCATCGCAAAGTGGTTGGGAGCTGTCTGGCTCTGTGGGGCGCCATCCCTAAACGTGGCATAAGTAATTTATTCGAAACAACTGATTCAAATTCCGCAAACAAGATAATTTGTTTAGTATTTTAAGTAGATGATAAATTATAATATTTGTGAAATCGGCGGCAAAGTGCTGCTCTAGAGATTATTTCTGGCATTTTTCGAAGAGAGAGAGAGCGAGAGACTTTTGGGAGAAGACCTGATTGGATTAGGTGGAACAATGACTGAGGAGTAATTTTAGGGCCGAATTGTGATTTTGAGAAAAGGGTTTTTGTTCACCAGCTCTTTCGCAAAATCACCTTTAAAAACAATTAGAAACACGGGCATACTTTGTAATTAAAATTAATTACGCGACTTTGAAACCATTGCCTTGTTGTTCTTAGTATTTTTCTCTCTCTATCTCTCCTTTTCCCAAATGAACGGGTTTTTTTCTTCATCTTTTGTGATTGGGTCCTCGAAGCATAATGTAAATTTCGACACCCTTTTAATCCTGACGGAGACATTATTTTGTCGTTCCATTAAACTTTTTCCAGGAGGAGGCAAAAGTGCGAGAGACAAAACTTTCTAAAACCTGCCTAATTGATGTTTAAGGACGCAAATGATGAGCCCATTATAGGAAGAAGAAGACACCGAAAGGTGTCTGATAAGAATTATGAAGAATGGAGAAGAAAGAACACTTTTCCAAGAAATCGATTTGATTTATTGGGGGTTTAGAATTGATTTAACCAGTCATCTGCAAGATACATAGGAGCTTTTCAGGATATTGAAAAATTGCGGTTTTATATTTATATAGATTTATTGTGAGACATGTATTATTGTAACTGTTGAAAATGGTCTTGATAAATGATTTATGTTTTAATATTCAAATGATAAAATGCCAATAGAAAAGTAACAAATACATTTTTTATACTCAATGGATATTTTTAGGAAAACAAACATTAATAACATTAATTCATGCAATTTGTATGTTTTTCTTTTAATTTGGTATATTAACCCGCTCGGGGATTATAGCTCTTATATATAATATAACTTTATTAACACTAAAAGATATAAACAATTAACAATATTTTGGTATATATAATGGTGCCAATTTTTATGAGCAAACAATAGTAGTGATGGTGAAATATACATATAATATAGATTTACAAAAATATCAATGTTTAAATTGGGTAATGATTTAGAAAGAGAGAATAAAAATAGAATAATTTACGTAAATATTAAGGGTTTATGCAATGTATTAGATTAGATAGGAATATGATAAGTTAGGTTTCACATAAAGAGTGAATTCACAAGAGGATTATTAGAATTTTCAGTTTTAAACTTTAATTTTAAGTGTACTTTTGACATTTGGTCGTTTATTAATATAATGTTGGCTATGTGTTGTACCATAGTAGTTTTGGTAAACCACGGTTTACAACATACATTTGAGGATTTTATTTTGTTTGGTTTGTAATAGTCTGAGAGTTTATGCAGGGCTGTCAATAAATACAGAGCTTGCATACAACATTATCGGTCTCATATACAATTTGTAAATTTTGGTTTTTATCGAAGGATCGAGAATCGATCTCCTATTTGAAATTGGATACAATAATTTGAATATTGAGTTCACTTTTTCCACTTGCTTGGCAATGTGGAGATTAAATTTCAATTTGTTGTTGAATATTACGACAAGATATCGAACTTCTGATTGATAATTTATATTACGAAATGAAGAGTGCTATCACGGGCATATCAGTGATACAGTGCATGGTGCAAGGTTGTCGTGATATTTTGAAAAATTGATGCCAAAAGTTCGCTTGACAAGTATTAGTATCAGTATAGGCTTATGGGCCGGTGCGGCCCTTTGCCTCTGTGATCATGTCCCTCCATTTATTTCTGTTGACAAGTAATTCCCTTAATTGTATGGGTTTAGACCTTAACTTAGTACTGGGTTGTCTTCTTATTCTATACTTCATTTTTCGCGGAAAAATAGCTAATAAATATGAGAATTCTATAAAATCTTGTAAAAATCTGGTTGGAAAACACGTAATTAAACACTCGTATCTATTAGAAAACTCACTTCATTCGTTTTCTAGAATTATACTCGAGTTTAATTATGGTTCATTTTTCATACACGTTGTATAATTTAGGGTTTTGGTTCAAAATGAATATACATATTTGCCTATTTATTGTTATTATTTCACACTAGTTTAGTTTTTTTTACAAAGCTTAAGAAAAATTAAGCCATAGGAAAAACTCCAAAATTGTTTTCAGAATTTCATATTAAGTTATTGTTTTTATTTCGTTATACTCGTTTGATTGACAATCTTTGAGCACCTTCTAATGAAATTTGATCTGTTAATAATTTGGCCTTCAACTCTTCAATTTTGATACAAATTCACCGGAAATTAATGGGAAAGCATCCTTTTCCAATATCTACACTTTCCCTTTTTCCGGGGTTTTCTCCGAGATCGAGTTAATGTCAAGTATCTTGTTGACAATTATGTGGTTGACTATGTGACACTTGTTCATTCTCTGGTAAAAATTAGGGCCTTGGCAATCAAGGCTATAAAATATTAACATGTAATTTTACACACAAAATATCTCAATCAGTATTGCACACATGAGCGAAAGTTACAAGGGTTTGACGTTGATATACAGTGAATCCGAATTTCTGCTCCACATTATAACACTTCACGGTACATTAACTTTCTCCAGCAGCAGCAGCAGTCCTCCTCACACACATCCCCAGGCCCGCCTTTCGCCATCACATCCATTTTCACATCCCTCTCCAGGCGCATCTCATCTCACCACGGCGGATTCTCGATATTTGCACAGAAACCGCCACAAACACACAGGCACGAAAGAAAAACACTCAGTTTCTGCCAGTCGATGTGTATAAGGATTATGATGATCCTTATTTATTGAATTAGAAAATTATCCGTCAAAATTCGATGGTAATTCATAGCCATTTCCAAAACACCACAAGACATTTTGGTAACACGATTCAATGCTGCAAAAAATTAAATTGTTACACATTTTCTACCTTTGGGTTTTACGATTTTAAATTTAAAGTTTAGAATGACATTTTAAAATGAGTATATCATTGGAAATAAATATATTGTTATATAAATACTCAACAGTTGAAAAGTTAAAAATTTTTTTTTAAATATTTGCCTGCAGAGATTTATAATTTCAAGCTTATATTATATAAGAATGATTTTCTAATCATAAAAACCTACGGTCGATAAGCAAGATTAAACAGTAATAAATATTACAAATCTAACATGTTTAATACAAAACTTTATTCATTATAAAAAAGACATATGTACCTACAAAAACATTTTGCTTTAGTATTTATTAATATAAGTAGGTCGATAAGATAAGGCATTATTAAATACTAGGGTGTTTAATAATTCTTAACAACCGTGCCTTATACAAAATTTAATGAATTTTTAAATAAAAGAACACAAAAATTAAAAACCAAAATTGTATTGTTAAATCCAATTTTAAAATATACTTCGCTTCCTCAAATTGTTTTGGTTTCTTTTTCTAATTCCACAGAAAGATGGGGAAAGCCATATCTTTGTTTCACTTACTCTCAAATAGAAATTTGCTCTTCAATTAGACAGAGAAAGAGATATGTGCATTTTGATTAAAACGTTATATTTAAAATGAAATATTCCGTTATGTTGTATCATCAACAAATAAAACCAAGTAAACCCAAAGTAAAACCACAGACAATGAAAATGACGTACATATAAATTTGTTGGATTTTTTTCATGAAAGTCACACTTTAATAATAAAGAAAAAGCACAAGTACTTTAAAGAAATCTTTAAAGTACTTGTGCTATATAAACGTCTTTGACAGAACAAATTTGAGTGCCGTTATATCATTTTTATGAAATAAAAATGCATAATAGTTATTTGTAATGTTTTGTTTCAACGGTAGCTTATGGATAAAACTGGCGCTTAAATTTTTATATTGAAACGAATTCGTTTGTAGATTGTGATTGTTTTTTATTCATTTTATTGAACAAAGAAAAGTTTACAAATGTGAAAAAAGAGACGAAAATAAATGTCAAAAGGATAAGTTATTGATACGGAATTGCACATTCTTTTAACGCAATGGTGTAGTTCTATTAATTTATTACTTCACTTATTAATTGATATGCAACATCATTTTAATGGACCGTAGTAACTAATAATAGTCTCATCTTAATTAATTGTATTTAATAAATAACAATTATGATATCACACCCCTACATCTTACATTCCTCTACATCCCTAGTATGGTGAAAAGAGCTATTATCACGAACTTTATAATGTATGCAACGAAAATTCAAAAATGTTTTTATGCAATTTTGTTGCTTAATATTAATATTATGACTCTCAATTTTGCTCTGTCAAAGTGGTTATTACAGCACAAGTGCTTTAAAGTATTTTTTAAAGCACGTGCGCTTTTTCTTTAGTATTAAAGTGTGACCTCCGTAAAAGAAATTCATTAAATTTATATGGTCGTCAGTTTTGATGGGCGTGGCTTAACTGTGTTTTGTTAATTTTTTTATGTTAATTTATTTAAAAAATGCATAAAACTTTGTATAAAACACGGTCGATAAACATTATTAAACACTCGGGCCTTCTTTAAGGCACTTACTTCACTCGTGGCTTAAAAGAACCTTTTTGTTTAATAATGACTTATCTTATCGACCTTGTTGTATAAATAACTATTAAATCCTTGGGGTTGCACGTTTTTAAAGCAGTTAATGGATTATTGAATTTACTTAATATGATTTGGGTAAGTTTAGAAATTATATAACTAGTCTTTTATTGACTGACGGTTAATAACCGTAACTGAAATCCATATAGAATTTGAATAGGATTGAAATTTTCTTAGAATACTTGGAATTCGGTAGGTGACATTTATAAAATTTATCATTTGTAATCCTTAGTAATAATTGAATAAACCTTTTTTTATTTACTTTTGAAATATTGTTGAAAAAGATTATTTGTTGTGTGCCTTTCCCTCGATTTAACAATATTTGAAAATAAAATAAGATAAAAACCAGTTTCAATTTTTCCAATATTTTATTAGATTAAACATTCCATTTGAATTACTTTTTTGGGTTTCAACTTGTCCTCGACATTTCAATTTCATTAAACATCCTTTATGGGGGAGTTGTAAAGGTACGAGTATTGTGCTCGGAATTTTCTATTATGGTGAGGTCCACGTGCGTGACCATTTCCGGAATTTTTAGTTGGGAAACGTTTTGAAATGTGCTCTCTCTGTGAATAAAGTTATTTACTTTGTTTGGGCGAATTTCGAAACACAATTGAAAGCACCGACATACTCTCTTGTTTGCTTTCTTTTATTCATTTTGAATTGTACAACCGAAGGTAGATTTTTTTCTTGTCCAAGGAACAGTTCATTCACAAAACAGTTGTGATTCGAAACTAATTTTGGGGGAAATTTCCTTACAAATCTGTTTCCCCCTTTTTAATATTTAAACAAATATTTACAGATGTAGGGCATTCAGGAAAAGAAATGGGCCCTGGAAAAGGTGGGATGGAAAAAGTTTTAATTAACTTTTTTCAATAATTTATGCCAAAAATGGAAAACTTGAAATATTCATGAGCTTTGAAGAAGAATGGAAAGCTGATTTGGCAGTTTAATTACATTTCAATATATTCGTTACTAGAGATGTATGTTTATAGAAATTAGAATAGAAATTCGATCAATAGTCATATCATTAAGCTTTGAATTTCAAAGTTTAAAATATAAAAAAAGATAAAAGAATTCGGTTAATTGGGTATTCAAGGAAAAGTGGAAATAAAATGTTAAAATATTCTCTCTTTGACTATAAAAACTGAAGTACAATTTAATGAGACTTTGTCGGAAACGGCAATTAATTTACTATTTATGGTTAGCAAACTTGAAACTGCAATAGTTATAAAGAATTCTTTTCAAATAAATGAGAATAGCTCAGCGGGTGCAATTAGAGCCACCTGTGGTGCAATTATTAGTGCAATGAGCGGGGCAAATTCGCTGTAAATAATGTTAATTGTCTTGAGAAAAGTGGCGAAAATTTGGCGAATTTCTTATTATTAATGGAGTTTGCATTGCAGCATTACACTGCTGAAATATTGCAAAACAAGGATCTACTTTATGAGAGTTTTAATTACACATTAGATAATTAATATCAGTTTTTACTAAGTATGACACTTTAAGCACTTTAAGACATGAACAGTTTTGGAAAATATAAATTAGTGGTAATTATAACATGAAACTTTAATGTTTGTTCTTTTAATTAAAAATAGGTAATTCATATTTTTAAATATTTTTTTATAATATTACGTGAGAGTTTGGTGACTAAACCTATTGAGAATATTTTATTTAGCCCACAAATGTCTTTAACAAAGCAAACTATTTATGCATATAATAACAAATTCTTTTAATTTGTCCAAATTTATACAGCCCAAGTGTGAGGTTCTTAAAATATATTTTCCCAATTTTGATATAAAAA
>JXOV01018735.1:0-29238 GCA_001014945.1 Clogmia albipunctata | reverse complement strand
GTGACAAGAGAATATTATATATAAGATTTACTTATGTAAATTCTAATTGGAAATTTTTGTCCAAATTTGAATGAATTTATCTGAATACATTTTTTGGCCTCCCCAAAGTGGAGTCAGTTCTCAACTATAAACCATGAATTTTATTGTTACTACCTCCAACAATGGCATACTCGAAATGGATTTCGCTAAAGGTGATAATTGAATTCTCAGTCAAAACTCTAAACGTGCCAAACTATTGGACTAAATCGTAAATTCTACAATTCCAACTATGCTATCTGATACCTTTTGCTTCACAGAGAAACACGTCACGTCCCCTGTTTCATAACGGTTCTTAAATTGGTCATAAATATAGGGCATTTCGTTCCAATTTATTCAAATACAGTTTATGCATTTTGAAGTAACTGGACTGAATTGGGTTCTAATACAGTTGCCTTTTAAACCTTTCTCTTTGGATGTGATAATGAATTGCATAATTTTTAAATAGAAAAATTTGTTCTAGTAAAAATATTACTACCTACTTTTAAAAGCATGAAAGCAATCATCTCTTTTAATTATGATCATTGTTATAAACTCAAAGGCAATTGTTATACCCTGATTTGAGTTACAATTCTGGTTGATATGATCATAAAAACGATATTTAAAAAAATTCTTACTTGTAAAATAATAAAGCATTGTCATAAAAGGCAAATTTTTGGATGGAATTATATCTACAGTTTTTCAACCCACAAATACTATTACACAAGTCAATAGTTTTAAANCCCTGATTTGAGTTACAATTCTGGTTGATATGATCATAAAAACGATATTTAAAAAAATTCTTACTTGTAAAATAATAAAGCATTGTCATAAAAGGCAAATTTTTGGATGGAATTATATCTACAGTTTTTCAACCCACAAATACTATTACACAAGTCAATAGTTTTAAATTAAAATTTTGTTAAAACTCAAATTTTAAAAAGGTTCATCAGAAAATCTGATCACTGCCATTATTTTATTGTGGATACATCTTCCTGTTTTAATCGTATTTTATGGACAAAATTACAATTTGAAAACGAACGACGACATTTTGTTGTAAACAAATGTGTGCAAATACTCAATTTTGTCAATGAAGCAAGTTGGATTCTAAGATTGATTTTGAATTGGGCTATTAAATTTACATGAAATTTCTAGTCACAAACACATTTAAAAAATTAGCCGAAAAGAAAAAAAGAATTGATGACTGATTTGTATCAAGTTTGGCTTTATTTCTCATTCATGGTGATGCTTTATTATCTTTCTAAAATATTTATTGATTATATTTAAATATTAGTTGTTATATTAATAAAGCACAATTAATTCTCAAATTGAAAAATATATAACTTTTAGAAAAGTAGCATTAAATATTGATTCATTAATCCATAATTCTATAAAGCTGCAGAATCCGGGTATATTGACATCGAAGGGAAGTGGAAAATCATTAGCAAAAATGTATGACTATTACAAACTTTGTTTTGTAATTCGTCATATTAAGCGGATGGTCTCTGTAAAATGGGTCGTATTAAACGGATTCTACTGTATAATTTATAAGAAAAGAATATTAATTCGTTTATTCCCAATTTTGCAAACTTAACATTAAATTTTATAAAGAAATCTGTAATGTGATAACTCTAAATTGATACTAGTCATTTATTTAAAAAATAGACTATTTCCTCTCAAAATTCCAAAAGCTAAGATTTTAAATTTATTGCATCCAATCCAATTAACAAAGTCATAACACCCTGTCGAGTTTTATTTCCGATTCAAAACCATATAAATTTAGAATTGGGAAATTATCAGGATGGAAACATTGTTATCGATTAGTATAATAGTTATTGCCATAACATGTGTTCTCAAGTGGATGAAGTTAAAATCCATTAGTTCTGGCGTGTTTTTCCAAAATTCGGAAATTTTCTCTTAATTTACGACCAGAGGAAATATTCGTTAAAAATAGCATTTAAATTTATTGTTTTAGAAACGGATTTGTTTTATCTAAAACAATATCTGTCGAATCTAATCACAAGTGAATGCAAGTGTGTTTCACTTTTTAAAGGCAGGCAGGCAGGCCGGGCGACTTTCTAAACGAACGTCATAATTTTTCTAACGCTAAAGCAGCCATATGACGACGACGATCGAGTCGAAGATCGATGTATGGCACTTGGCTGCGATGACAAAAGTGTTTCAACATTATGCTGTCTGTATTTTATGTATCTGTTTGAGACTTTCTAAATTTCTATGCTGGCCCATTTTCATAATCATCAGCCGAGAGCTGAGCAACCCAAACCGGGAGGAGGAAGCCAGCCGCCGATCTCTGGTGGGCGTCCGTTTGGCTGTCACTAGTCAATTATCTTAATCGGCTGGCTGATTTTTTTGTTTTAGGATTAGGTGAGAACTGAAGCTGTGAATTCAATTTTGACGATGGTTTTTAGTTCCATGAAACACAGGTGGATAGAAAAATGGTTATAGGTAAAAATGCTGAATCACAAAAATAATCACTTATAAATATGTCAAAAAATATTAAGTTTAATTAGGGTCTACGTCTACCCTGTAATTATAAAATAACAAATTTCAAACACATGTCATTTCTATTTCAAACGTATCCAATATATTTTTTTATTAATAATTTCGAAAACTAAAACAGATAAAAATCTACGAATCGTATTTTTAAAATACAAATTAAATTTGATCAATCGTAATACAAAAGAAATGAATGCTTTAAATTAAATATTTCTTTGTTTTATGCAATAGAATGCTTCTTTGTTATAATTGAAAAAAATGGTTAGTTTTTTTGTTGCAAATTTATTTAAATATCGATAATATAATAATTTAACTAATGTGAATAAATAAACTAAGTAATTGTTTAAAAAAATGTCCATTTTCAATTCAATTTGACATTTTCACCAATTGGCAATTATACATGATCAGGCACGATCGAAATTAACTCTTTGTAGTCATAATTTAAAAATTGGCTAAATCTCCTTTCCCTTTAATAACAAATAATTGATAATTGAAATTACCCACGACCCGAAAATAAATCACTTTGCTTTGCAAATGAACTTGATCGACGATCGCGCGCAATAAAATAACCAGCGATCATACTCCTCTCATCAATAACCGAACGATCGATCGGATCGCTTGATCGTTGAATATTTTTTCTTCTTAATTTAATTTCCGCCCAAATGTAAATCACTTTCACATTTTGCTGAGTTGTTGTGCTGTGCTGCTATTGAAAATGGACGACGACGGCTCCCATTCACCTGCCCGAGCACAGGTCGCTCCTCGTTTGTCAATTAGCCACTGCCACACGGGTTTCTTTCTATCAGGTCAGCCAGCCAGTCAGCTGAAGATGGAAAGTAAACGAGAGAGGAGGCGCGCACACGAAAGTCACGATCTGCAAAGAGTTTTCTATTTAAAAAGTAAAATTGGATGATTAAACTTTGATGGGAAAGGTTACTACAGTCATGGTTTATTTATATTGGAAATTGTTTATGTAAAATTATGAGTAAATTACGCTTCATTGTGGGGTACTACTAAAGTACTTTAGGAGAACTATCGATGGAGGCCACCTTTTTTTCAAGAACATGCAAAAACTTAAATGTTTATTTTTGAAAGCACATCAAAGCACGCGTCCAAAAACAATGTATTTCACATAGCAATCGTATGTTTTGATACATTTCAGTTAAGAGTAGTGACATTTTTGAAATTATACGAAATATTTCTGAGTTTGTGATTTCAAGGAGACATAATATTTATTTGACATGGATCTTACGAAAATAAGGTGACGAAACTAAGTTTAAATTGGGTATTGGAGTCATTTTGTTAGTTTTGTTTTTTGTGTGGTTACTTTGATCGCTTTAAATAAATCAAATTTTGGTTTTCGAAATTCCATTTAATTAAATGGGGTCTTATGTTCTATCTCGTAAATAATATTTATCTTCATATTAAAACTTTGATTAGAATTCTCAAGCATTTTGGATGAAAGCCAACATTTCAATTGGTTCTCTCAATTTGGAATTTTAATTTCAAAAACTAAAACAAATTGAGTGAAATCAACGTAGAAATTTTGAAATCATTTGTTTAATAAAATTGAAGAAAAAAAAATAGAAAATGTAATTTAGGCTCGTTTTCCATCTAAATATATTCCATTACTTTGTCATAATATATAATCCATCATTTTTAGCAAGAAACTAGTGCTTTTCATAATTAGTATAATGGAGCTTTATTTGTGCGGTGTTGTGGGGAATTTGTTTTCTAGTAGATAATATCAAGTATTGCCAAAGCCTTAGCATTCTATTCTAAGATGTATAATTTATATTCCAATTTCATGAAATGAGTATCAGTGCAGGGAGTAAACGCCCTCACAACGTGTAATCATGATTGCTATAAATCGGGAATAGCTACTAATTCATACTAACTGGTCGTATTATTATTATTAAATCTATTTTGTAAAGTGGTGAGACCTATACTGCCCTAGTGTGCGGTGCCGAATTGCGGGTTCAATAAACAATAAATTAGTTAGGTAGGGTCAGAAATGGTGTTAGGCAGGGGAAGCTAGGGCGAATTACGTGGAAGGGCATATGGCTGTCCACCATACACCTAATGAGACGTTTTCGTGCATCTGGACAAATATCTTATTCATATATTTTATATTAATCCGAGCGCGGATTTAGGCTCGTATAATTCTTATTTTGTTCTTTACATGGACTATAAATTTCACATAAATCTCTTTTGTCAGTTAAAATATAAATATGTGATTATTATAGTTATGCTTTTAAAACGTCTCAAATATTACTTAATATCATTTAATTTGAATATAATAACCATGGGAACTTGATAAGATTAGCCTTTAAAATACCCTGACCAAATTGATCTTCTTGCTTTTGATGGCCTATAAATTTCACAGACAAATGGAGAAATTTGAAGTATGCCGGGAATTAAAACACAGGCTGAAATAATGTAATATAAGACGATAAAATTGTACGATTAATTAGAAAAGCGCTGGGCAAAATGGACAAGGAATTACATTGTAGAAGAAAATCTTATCAAATGGCATCTGCTATTAGTGGGGTTTAATTTCCCCTCGTCCATCATTCTTTATAACTTCCAGTTTCATCTGGACGGGTTCAATGTGCTGTAATTATATTGTGATGAACACCCTTTATTGACTCTGGCAATTATCTCCAAGCAAGTTTATATCGTAAAATCATAATATACATATTTTTACAGTAAAAAGAAAAAGAAAGAGTTAAAAAATTGAATAAGACAAGAAAGAAGTTCTATAGTTGTAATGAAATTTGCAATGTTTTCGATTTGCCACTAGCTGTCAGGGAAGTACATTAGCATTGATTATGAGCCATCAGCCCTTTTGTATATGAATCTGGAATGACTGCTAATTAAGGAGCAATTTCTGAGGGGCCTATGTAATTAGGGACGGTCAATATTTCAATGGCTTTCTTTCTCTACAATTTTTACGGATTTTCTCAATGCGTAGTATTCTTTTAATAGTACATGACTGTTGAATAAGAACAGATGTCATCTTGGTATTTTTTTTTCTGTATTTAACTTGCGTTCTTGATGCCTCTTTAAATCGCAGATTCGCGCACTGCTGGCAAATGGAGCATTAAATGGACTGACTGTTGCATATTTCTGGAATAATTGAGAGTCGTTTGTCATCTCGTGTTGATGCATACATGAAGAAAAAATTGCCATGCCACTCGAATCGTAATTTAATGATAGTATTTTCTTTTCCTCCGCTCGTCGTTTTCCGAAAGACACATGTAGATTCCATTGTAATTGTTGCTGGATTCTTGGAATTGTAATTCTTGTTATAAATTCTCTCGTATTCTGCTGACCAGAGACGTCATCGAAGCGCTGGTAATTGTAGTAAATGGCAGACTTTCTGCTTATTAATATGATTTAGAAAAAATTATAAAAATAGTCACATAATTTCTCATTTCTATCTTGAGTGAAAATTAAGAGCGGATCTCTTTATATCTTGGCATAAAAATTGAATAATTAGATTTGTATGAAAATCACGGAATGGAATTAATAAAAATAATTCCATGTACTAACAACAATGCTCATTGTTAATTTGAATACCCCCAATTCCATCACAGCAAATTAATTACCATTCAAGCAACATAATTTAAAGAGATTGTTTCTTTCTTATTTTTCAGCTGGAGAGCCGACAAAATGGGATTCGCCTGTGTTGTGAGATGATTCCGGTGATTTGTTGACAAATCGATTTCTTCCTCGACCATCTCTGCAGCATCTTTGTCGAGTAAAAGGTGAATATTCAATCAGATGAGAGAGGGAGATTATAGGAAATTGTTGCAACCTGCAACAGTCAGGTGTACTTACTTTTAAATTAGTTTGCCAGGTGAATTCTCTGAGCATAAATAAGTGAGCATAACAAATTTGGGGGAAATATATAACTTTGTGATTTAAAGTTAAATATTTCGTTATAACTAGTTGTTATCAAGAACTTTATTATTCATTATAACATGTGTTCATTATGTACAATTTTACGAGAAGAGGCATTTAAATAAATGAGGATAAACATCCCATATGATTACAAATTAATTTGATACAATATATTCATTTAAAATCAAAATTATATTAAGTTGTTAGTTTTCATTTGAAAATAGATTCGAATTGAAAGATTTTGCAGTTAAAATAATTTTTTTTGAATTTTTGTTGATCGGAGCAATGAAATTAAAGTTTTACAAAATTGCGAAACCGTTAAACTGGTTTTCATTGAATTTATTTTTAATTTAGGAATGTTCTATCCCTTTCAAATATTTATAAGTAACAATGGCATGTATAGTGTGTGGAAGCAATATATATTTTTACAGAAATTAGAAGAATTTTTAAGATTTTTATGTTAATTTATTTAAAAATGCATAAAATTTTGTATAAAACACGGTTGATAAGCACGAGAAGGCCCAGGCACTCGCTTCGCTCGTGGCTTAAAGCAACTTTTGTGTTTAATAATGCCTTATCGACCTTGTTGTATAAATAACTATTATTATTTGATGTAATTATCTACTTTAAGAATAGGTAAATTATTGATAATACAGTTGAAGCGGCTTATTAAAATTATACTCTGGGATCGTAGAGATTCTTCTGTGTTAACTGATTGTCTGGATAAGGCGATTGTCTTTGCAATGTACGTATAGTTAAATGCTGCCCTTCCGTTCCTAGGTATTTTGTGTTGATAGATTGATTGTCCGAATTATCCGTGGTCTTATCAAGGGGCTTCTTCTGTATACTCAAGTTAAAAACTTATGTTTTTTTAGCCTTAAACCATATTGTATTCTATAAAGATCGGTGTATCAAATTTGGAATTTTGCAAAATTTTATTTTTGAAAATATTCTGCATCTAATTAATAGATATTCTATTTTTCAAGAATTGGATATTAAAATTAAAAAAATGAATCCACAATGAACACTTTTATATCAAACACCGATGAATGGTTTTCAATTTCAACAAAACTTGTTTAAATATTATAATACGTGTCGGCATTGACGTCCGATGTTAGTTTATTAGCTTAAAATAAGTAGGGACTATGAAAACATTGAAATACCCCATAATCAATTGTGTAAACGTGAAATTCCAAAGCTCTGACCATAAACTTTTTGCTCACACTTGAATGAAAATATTGTTGGCAAATTGTGAAAAATCAATAAACGTTAATTGGTGGACGCTTTTGACCATAGTTCCGCGACAAATTTGACACTCTTTTACTACAAATCGGAGTGGAACAATGAGAATTTATTGGAGAGAAATGGGACAAATAATTGCCATTTCATGATTTGAGTTTTCGTGAATATTAAGCAGCTGATCCCAATTTCACGTTTGGCTTAAGCCAGCCAGCCAGAAGCGATGTCTCTTGACTCTATAATTAGTGCCGATTGACTGGCCGGTTTTTATTTTAGTGGCCAGCAGCGGAGACATTCCAATAATTTCCATAACAACTGACCACTTGAATACAGATTATAAATATTCTAGATCGTGGTCAGGAGGGAAATTTACCGAAAAAACCGCTTAGCAAATTACCATATAGACAAAAACCGACTTACAAAACTACCGTTATAATTGTCATCGTGTGCGTGTATTTTTTTCCTGTTCTCTTAAATATGTATAATTTATAGTCAAATAGGCTATAACTATTTGTAATGGGGGCTAGTTCTGGTCCAAGACACCACGATAATCGGTAGCTGTAATTTTCCTAACCACTTTTCTTCTTCTCGATGCAATTCCAATTGTTATATCGATTTTAATCATGCGTTTGATTGGGATCTGAATAGGGAAAAAGTCCAATTTGTGGCTTCAATGAGAACTCAATAGCTGGTAAATATTGAAATTGTTTGAAAATGCCATTATTTACTTTAAACATTTCCAATAGTGGCACTAATTGAAGCAATAATTCTGAATAACCAGTTGTTTCATTTGTTCTTTATTTTTGCCCACCATCAGAAGCAGCCATCGTTTGCAAAATAATCGCCAGCAGACGAAAGTTTAATTATCTCATAGCCTCTCCTCAATTTAAATGATAAACTTTTGTTTTGAATACCTCATTTGCAACAGGTTCAATTTGTACATTTTAATTATATGCATCGGAATAATGAATGCTGATTTACTGGAAATGGAAACTAATTAAAATATGTGATTTTGAAAATGAAATGAATGAAATCTGCTTAAGCTGATTAGTTTCGAATCAACATTTAATGTGGGTATATAGGAGGAACATGGTTTATAGTTTTCAGGAAATTCCGATTTGGAACAGTTATTGGCTTTTATAACCAAACCCAACAAATGAGTTATTTTTTTACATTTCACCAAAATCGATACTAATTTATTGCATTCGATTTCGGGAAATATTTATGATGTTCGTAGTGAAATGCAAATTTCAATAATGAGGAGTATTAGTATCGAAAGTGGTTCAACATTGGTGTTTATCGTATTATCGACTTCTTTGGGATTTGTTATCAATTTCATTTTCGAAAAATCCACATGAATATTCAAACATCCGATATTGTATTTTACGATTGTATTTTTTAATAAAAAACGTGAGATTTGCATTTCCTTGTATTAATTTTACAAGTTTGGCATGTAAAATACTACACTTTTATTATCCCAATTAAGTTTAAATTCCATAAGATTGACATAAATATTTTTGAAAATTATGGATAATCCAAAATAAGATGTTAATCCTATTCAAGTGTCACTCACTATATTTGTACAATTCATACTTTTTAAGAGTGAGGCAATCCCAAACCTTCCCAAAGTAGCACCTTTTCAATTAAATATTTGTTTTGTATCGCATATTTTTGTATCTCGTGATGTGTTAAATTGCTTGGCATTTGAGTTTTGCATTTTTCCCGCTTAATTATTAATCTTTTCTTTAAATCATCGCAGTTTAATTGTGTGTTAACTTGAACTTTGCTCCATTTCGTAACAAAACACCTTAACCGGGAGAGATGGAGAGAAATGTAATTGCCCTGGAAATAGTTGGCATAGAGTGCGATGCCAGCGATTCTGCTTCAGTGGATACCTGACAATGAGCCACCTAGTGGGACGGTTATTTATGTAGAAATTGGATCATTAAACTCTGTCAAGATCAATTTTATTTTAAGACCACGCAACGCTCGTTGTCTGCAGTTTCTGACCTAGATCGACGATCCATCTATTCTAATATTTATTCTGAATATACCTTTGAGATGCGTTTTTATTCATCTCGCAGTCGCTGTCGTTTAATCATTATTTCCTCTTGACCGGATTTGTAGCTAATTGTTGAGTTTTTTCCTGTTCTTGTGGTCAATGAACTAAAGATTTTTCAAATTAAAATCTATTTTACACTGTACAACAAGCGACACTGTGTCTGTCTTGTAAATATTCAAAATTCCATCACAAAAAAATCTCAACCAACAATTTTATTTGGAAAGAGTTCAATTCTTCTGGTTTTAATCAGTAGAATTGCGAATCATTCACACACCCCATGAAATTACAAATATTATTTGGAGCACTGTTCAACAACTCAATATTTTTATATTTTTTATAGATGATTTATGTCCTCTTATCCATAAACGTAACTAATCCTTATAATAAACTGTAATCACACAAACACAATATTATGGATTGAAAAGTTCCTCAATGTTCCGGAAGAGCGCCTTGGAAATGTCAAAGGGGATGCGATGACAATTGTCTGGCACTTGCGCAGACCATTCCGATGCATATTTTTTATTTCTGTTTTATGTAGTGTTTGGGGGAGTGTTGGTAGTCTGGTCAGGCTGACTGTGAATAGCTTCAGTCACTTGGCGAAAATTTATGCGAACGCAAGTCGGGATTTAGTTTGTAGTGGAAATTTTCGGCGTAGAACTTGCGGATTTGATTTAAGTTTTTCATTACTTATTCGGGTGTGTGTATGGTTTTTCGCTCGTATTGTTGGTCTTTAAATTTTTGGCAAACATTGGCCAGTCAGTGAATTGTGTCGTCGCGCAGTTTGTGGAATGCCACACGGTTTTGTGAGGATGGCAAAAGGTGGTAATTCGGTGGGTAAACAAACGGCGAAGACTCAATTAGTGAAGAGATGTGTAATGGCGGCGTTTCAAGTGCCTGGAATTCGGGGTTTGGTACATATTTAAATGATGACTCCCACTTGAAGTGCGGCCAAAAGTGCGCACACCTACGACATCGCTCCAAGATCCGGAAAAATTGGAATACCCCCATTAGTTTGAGCTTAAGTTTGAGTCGTGGAGAGAAAAAGTGATTGTGGATTTAATTCCAGTGCAATTTTCAGAAAACGCGCAATTCCATAAACAATAACAAGGTGTGGAGACATTCCATATCCATGCCTTATTCTTCAATGTTATTTCCCTTCTTCGTCGATTTTTTCATCTTTTCTCCAAAGAAGAAAACCCCTAGTGCGAGGAATAATCAATATTTTGGCCTCTCCAGCACACTCGTGGTGGTTAATATGTAATCAAAGAGCGGTATAATACTGTGTTCTGGCTGTGTGGAGAGGGAGGATTTTATGGGGGAGGTGAAGGGGTGCAAAATGGGTCAAATGGCGGGTGTCGCCGGATCCAATTCTGCATTGTGTGTTGTGCAAAATTAGGAGCGAATTCGTTTTGCAATTTTCATCTCCAAAGCGAGAACTTTTTTACTCAAAAGTGCTCATGGTGTTTGAAGAACTCCTCTTCGCCTCTGTCATCGAATTTAAGCGCGCTGTGTTAGTTGGTGTGGTGTGTAAAGAACGTTCGTTCCCCCCTTGAGACTTGCGAAGGATGGGGTGAGTGAGTGGAGGGCAAAACAAGTGCATAGAGTGTATATTGGGCCAAAGTTTAGCTCACGAAGGGATTTATTTTCTCGTCTCTTCACCAAAACAAATTTATTTTTTCCCAAGAATTATATGGATGGAAAAGTAAGAGGAGAATTAAGGATGAACCGTCCATCCCCCGGCTTTTGATTCCACACTTGGATGTGGATATCGATTTGCCATTTAAAGCGTGAAAAGATTGGACCTCCTTCATAATTCATGTGCCCCTGACTCGATTTGTAGTTTGTTTGGATTACTAATAATATCGATTGAATCGAATTACTTTTGGAAACCGGTCTAACTTGGAAAGTTTATTGGATATTCTTATTTTGGGTGGATAAAAGTAGAATTCCTTGATTTAGGATTAGTTTTCGAATTTGAAAAATAAGAATTCGGACTAAATGGATATATTTAGTGAAACAGTATCCCCTCTGGCTAGAATAATAGAATAGATGTAATTCTTGAGAAATTTCGATTACTTTCTCGATCTCTTAATGTTTTTGCTGAATATTTTGCATTTTAGTCAATTAAAATTAAAAATAGAACAATATTTTGTCTAGAGCAATTAAGCAAGGACGACAAAAAACAATTGAATCGTTAAATAGCTAAGTTACACAACAGAGCGCAATGTAATGTCATCGTGTTTTTACTGTAGACTTTATAGTTATTATTAAAGATATAGCTTGGTCTGTGTTTAAAGCTGTTTTAGTTTTGAATTGTGTAATATTAATAATTACGTGAATTACATTAAATGAAATGATTTATTCCATTTAAAATGAAGTAAATAAAATACGTTAAATTTATACAAACATTAGGCTGTATTTCACTTTCTAATTAGAAGTTTTAGTAAGGGTATAAAATAAAGTTATTTATTAGCTACGTTTAATTTATTGAATTAACTTTAATGTCACATTTATTTATCTAAAATTAGTTTGATGTCACCAAAATAGAGGCAAACATATTCGGGGAAATTGTATGGATAATGCTTATTAGACAGTAAATTAAGAGATAAATCTATGCCATTTGTGTGTTAATGTATGGGGGAGAAGAGGGAGGGAGGTTTCGAGTCAATTGAGCGGAATGTCACCGCACCAAAAACAACCTGTCTAATGGCATATATCTATCCAGAGCCATTCATTCCTCCGACTACTACCCAAAACAATGGCCAATTGGCGTCGTCGACGTCTGCTGCTCTGATATGCATAAATGCGCGCGCGTTCGAGACCATGAAACACACCTTTTGGCAGGTATTTAGAGCCCATAAACGTGGACACGTTTCGCTGTAGGTATCAAACTCCACTTCTAAGCGGCTCTCTTCATTATTAAGCCGGGTTGCCCATTTTAATTCCATCGGCTCTCTGCCTCTTACTGCACAAAAAATTCACCTAAATGATTTATTTACCAAATTGAGTACATGCTGTTCATTTGTTGTGTGTTTTTGTTTTCTTTTTTGTTTTTTCTGCTCTGTATTTCTGCATAGAGAAGACATGAAGAAGAAGGAAGTTTTTATAAATTGATTTCCTTCTCGGGTCTGTCTCCCCGGAGGAGAGCTGGGTTGTGTGTCTTTCTTTATTGACATGGTGGGGTGGATTTTAGGCATTCCGTAAACAAAACGACGGAAGCCCAAGAGTAATTCGTTTTTGCACAACAGACACACACACACTCTGAAGAGGTTCCCGAAAAAGATGAGTTTACTTTGGGTTCGGTTAGAGAGAAAGAGATACGCATTTAAATTCTACTTATTATATAACCGGTAAAAGTTGATGGATCTAATTCTGAAATATCCTCTCAAATTCTCCTCTCTTAGAAGAATATTTTCTTTTAAATTTAATTTTTGCACTCCTTGGATTAGGTTATATAGCTTATGCGAATCGGAAGAGATGATACCCTCGTCTAACAAATAAAAACCTTTATGGGCGATAGAGGTTAATTTTAATAGGATAATTAAATTTTATGACTTTCCATTCATATATAATACGTTCATAAACGCATTTGACTGAGGTTTATTTTCTGTGTGTTTCGAAAGACGACGAAGAGGTTCTTCTCACCCGGGCGGCCTCATTGTTTTGTTAATTAATTTTGTGAATCACCACCTAGCCACCAGCCAGCCTCTACTGCTCTACGGCTCTTCTGGCAGTACGTCATAATTGCGTCGAGTCTCGTTAGGCAGTTTACCTGATTTCCCGTTTAATGGGTCAACTTTAAAGTGTACTTTGGTAATGGCTTTTAAATTGGGCGGCTATTTTATTCTGGCTTCTGCTGGTGCTCGGTCAAGATGTGTTGTTGTCTTGTTGTTTGCCAAAAACCTTTTCGGTTGTTCGGTCCGTTGCAAAACAGTTGGTGGATATAGTA
This sequence comes from Clogmia albipunctata, assembly GCA_001014945.1. Taxonomy (NCBI): domain Eukaryota; kingdom Metazoa; phylum Arthropoda; class Insecta; order Diptera; family Psychodidae; genus Clogmia; species Clogmia albipunctata. The sequence continues at coordinate 15,550 of JXOV01018735.1, read as the reverse complement.
TTCGATCTTTTCTACAATAAGAGCTTAATAAAAGCTTCACGAGAAGTTACAACGTTTTTCAAATAACCTTTATTACGAGAAATATTTCACTCTTATAAAAACTTCAGAATATTGTACTTGAACTGAAGAAAGTGAAAGTATTGGATGTTTTTCATATTTACTTTGTATTTTTTTAAAAACTTAAAGTTTATATTGTTAAAGCTTTACATGTAATGAGATTTCAATTTGTCTAGGATTCTTATTAAAATAAATTTAACAAGTTTGTTGTAAGGTATTGTTAGACACACAATTTTTGACTAGATTTTTTTTATTTCGAGTTGAATTTAAAATATTAACAAGACTGAAGATGGGACGGCGAATCCTATGCCGTCCCGTCTTCTGTCTTGTGTAAATTTCATACAAACACAAGACGGAAAGTCGGGACATTATACTAAATAATAATTTTTTATACATACCGGCGTATGTTTATTCAAATTTTTTGTATTCTCGATTAAATTTATTATAACAATATTGTGTAATATATTTATGATGATAAATATTAGTTGAAAGGGCATTTAACGATAATCATCATATCATAAATCTACTGTAAAACTTATCAAATGATGTCAAAAAGTATAAAATTTTGAGATAATAAGCACTACTCAAAGCTTTTAATAAGTGCTTCAGAAATTGGTCGAATACTTAATCCAAATACTGTATGTAGAACTAAAGTGGTGCTTATTGTTCAGTTTTTGATGATGATTCTGGCAGATCAATCAAGCACCATAATTTCGGTTAATTGAAATAAGGGGTGTCGATATCTGTGATTGACGATTTGGAGGGCCATAAATCAATTACCGTTTCGGTCCAGGCCAGTAACTGAACCCCAGAACCGATCTTCCTCCACAGAACTCGGAATTCGCCAATAATAAGCAATTTGCGGGCAAAAACTTTGGCAATGCCACTACCCAAATGGAAAATAAAAGTAATACCAATTGGAAAAGTTGTCTAACCAAATTACAATAAGACACTCGACTCAAACACTCTTCGAAACAAACTCCACACCACCTGCTAGAATTAGGAACGCAATCATATCAACGCCATGTTTACATGTCTCTGGCAACTGTGGGACTGGTAAGATGGATTCCAGTATTAACAGCATCTGGGTGTTGTATCCGTTTTTTATATTGTTACTTTTTGTTTGAGAATTTAATTTAAGCTCTCTTCTTATTTAGCAAGGCGAACACTGTTCCATATTTATAAGTTGCATGTTTCACTTTATTAAAAATTAATTATTTTTCAGTTTTAAACAATAGAATTTAGGTTATTTAAGAAATAATGAATGAAACAAACAATTGGGTGTTTCTTTATTTCTTTGAGTTTGTTAGAAATTATAAATAGTTTGAAGTTTAATTTAAATTACGTCGTTATAATTCTTTTAAGTCAAAGCAGTAAATAAGTCCTTTAACTGAACTTTTTTTAAAGCCAGTCAGTGTATCATAACTTTAAGAGTATATTGGTCATTTAAAACTTAAATTACAAACGGAGTTCCATTTTTCATAATAAAAAGTTCATAACCTAAAACAGTAATTCGCTTCCAAATAACGTTTCGGTCGTAAAAGTAATGGTGACACAGAATGGAAACTGTTGCACTACGTAGTTTGGTCATTCCGTGCTACAAAAGTAATAAACCTATAAAATCACCAAAAATTAAGTTACAAATTGTTGCATGTTGCAGAATATTAATGTTTAATATTTGCCCCAGTTCTCTTATTTGATAAATATACCGATATACTTTCCTCTATGATTGATAGTACAAAGTTTGTGAATATAGATTTTTGGTGATATTGATTCTTTATGCATGGATCTTTTGTTCAGTTGTAGAACACCTTAGGCTCATTTGTGTTTTGTTAACAAGTAGTTGAAATGAATTAAATGTCTCCCTTTCTAGTCCATGGAATATTAGTTTTTAGATTTAGTCTTTTTCAAAAATTAATTTTCCTAAAAGAGAATGTTCATATTCGCAACTCTTAAATGTTTTGTAAGAAATTGTAAAATTGAATTTCCAATTTTTGTAATTAATATTTTAATCTTATTAGAAAATTCCTTGTTCAAGCTTAAACTATGACATTGCGTTTATATAGTCATCTTCGCTTATGTTTGAACACGGTTAAAGTGTATTAGCTATTTAAAACTTAAATTACGAATTGTGGATATTAGAAATAAAATGAATTAGCTTTAATAACAAACATCAATTGGCTTTTTAGGTACAAATTTACCGATTTGCTTTTAATAAAACATGCTTTTCGTTTTTATTAATTAATTCAATGGAAAATTCTGGTCTATAAATAAGCCTCTTTTAGGCTTTTATTGGTTTGAACTATTGATATTGAACGACCATTCTAAGAAAATGACACTTTTAGTTGAATTATATAATAGGGTTTTTATGATTTTTTAAACAGTTTCTTTATGTACAAAATCATTTCGTTTATTTGTCAAAGTTTCGAAATACTTGTTTTAAATTATTTCTCTTAATATTAATAAGATTATATTCTGTTCCAGGCTGGACCCACCTCCACTTTTTAACACTGCTGCGATGGAGAGCAAGAAGTTGCAGCAGATGCAGCAGGCGAACGCGCACATGGCGCCCCAGGCCAAGCTGTACCAGCAACAGCAGCAGCATAACCACAATGTCCATGAGTACCGGCCAGTCCAGCAGCAGTCGCCGACAGTCTTCCACAATCACCCGCAATACCAGAGCTTATCTTCGAACTTTGCCCAAGTGGCGATAGCGGCGGGACAGAGGGGGGCTCCCCAGCTCCACGTTAAGCCTCTGAACTATATTCCAGGGGACGGGGCGACCCGGGAACAATTATACCAGAACAATTTGCGTGAACGACTCCATCAGCAGCAATTAGTAAGGCAGCAGCCGATGCCGAACTCCCCACCTAATCCCAACTATCCACCACAACAACAACCACAACAGCAGCATCCCCATCAACTAACCTCGGGAAGTCACAATCCCACCACCGAGCTTCAGCACCAGTACAAGCAGCTGCAACAGGCGAAAATGCAGGCCCAGATAAAGACTCAGAACGACGCCTTTATCCAGCAACAGAGGACCTTTGCTCTACGCCAACAGATCAACCCTCCCGTTCCAAATGCGTACCTCATGCAAAGTCAACAGTCCTTGAACCACATCCCGATGCATGTCCAAGGACAAATGCCTCTCTCACCGCAACACCAACAGCAGCAAAACAATCGAACCGTGCCACCATCCAGCCTGAACTTGACCAACCAATTTCAACCAGCTGCTGGCCCTCTGACAATATCCAACGATCCCATGAACTCGCAATACGGAACCACTGGCCAGACAATAATGCAACAACAGGGCAACTTGTTACAGAACAAGCAGCTCCAGAACCAGGCCATTTATCAGCAGAATCAGCAAATTCAGCAGCTTTTACAACAGCAGCACTACCATCAACAGCACCACCTACAACAACAGCTACAAAAGACTCCCGATCAGATAATCATCCAGCAAAACCATCCCGGTTTGGTGACAAATCAGGCGTGTCAAACACAAATATCCGGCCAGGTGCACAAGAGCAAACAGTCGTTGCCACAGCAACAGTCTTTAACGTCGTCCGATTCCACGCCGTCTAGTCCATCCCATCCGCCTCTTGAGAGGAAAAAGACATCAGGATCGATTGCGTTAAAGTCTCCAGTAACAAAAAGGCCCTTAAATGCTCCAATAACTCTCTCAGGATGGCTGTACAAACAGGGATCTGATGGGCTTAAGGTGTGGCGGAAGAGGTGGTTTGTGCTCTCTGAATTCTGTCTATACTACTACAAGGGACCTGAGGAGGACAAGTTGCTGGGTTCGATCCTTCTTCCATCGTACAGGGTTGGAGCTTGCACACCAGACGATAAGATTTATCGAAAGTTTGCGTTCAAGTGTGAACATTTGAACATGAGGACGTACTGGCTGGCTGCAGAGTCTTCTGAATCCATGGGGCAGTGGGTTAGGGCTCTAACAGCAGCAACTTTAATGCAAGGAAGTAGTGAATCGGATCAGATGTCCCAGCCGAGCATTTCCTCGTTGAACCAAAGTGGAGAGAACAGTGATAGCGGAATCCATACGTACCAGAGCCAACAGAGCAAATTGAGTGCCATGCCCAGTAGTGCTGGAAGCGGAACTACCCCTGCTTCTGCCTCGGACAACGGAAATCTTCCACCCAACGGTCCTCAGCCGCTTTACGCGAACGCTCCACCAAAACCAAGACGAGTCAATGACGGAGGTTATTCCTCTCCAAGTCCCGAAAATTCCATGGACAGATACGAAGGCACCTATGAAACTCGGGCCATGGAAGCGACAATGCAACAAGCACAAAGGACCGAAGTGAAATCCCCAGTGCCCCCAGTGAACGATCCTCTTTACGAGGTTCGATGTGAATTGGCCAAGTCCTCAGACCCCGTACTAGCAGCCAGGATGCATCAGCAACTCCGGTTAGACCACAATAAATCCCCCTCCTTACCCCAAGTGCGATCTCCTTATCCAAACGACATTCCGTATAACAATCCTCCCTCGGAAGAGATCTACCAAGTGCGACCGAATCGGCCCGATTTAATGGGCATGGGAAGCACGGAGAACATTCTCAGGCCGAATAATTATAATCCGATCAACCAATTGGACCCAATGGAACGTGAATTGTATCTACAGAAAATGGCACAACAAAAGTACTTGAACCAAACGAGTTCACTCTATCCGAACGATCGACGAACTCCAGATACTTACGGTCGATCACGGTCTGCTGCCCAGCAAATCTCATCTCTGCGGCCTCAGGAGCGGAAACAGTTTTCGGATTATGAGGATATATACAATTTGGAGCAACAGAATGCGGAAATTGCGGGTTATAGACGGCCAATGAGTCCTAATTCTGGCCAGTCTTATCCCAATTACCTGGAACCGACTGCAGCTCAACATGTTAAAATGCGCGCTCGTCCAGCTCAAACGATGGTTCCTCGACCTCATTCGGCAGACTTTTTAGAGTTTGACGCCCGGAATGGCGGAGATCAAGGTCCAATGCCCGTTGTCAAACCACAAGCCCCCAGACCAAAGTCTAGTTTGGACATTAATCGAACACCAGATTACTTTTATTCGGAAGCCAGTTACGCGGAGAAACTAAGGCAGAGCTCTCTGTTCCAGCAAAAGCCAGCCACGATGCCGATTGCCAGGCATCCACAGATGCCGTATTCTGGTGATTATCAGCAAGACATGATTGACTATGAGAGGAACTTCTACAATGAAATGGCCAGTCCCGGAGGAGCTCAACGGTCCCAGTCGAGAGGCAGTTTTGTGAATAATTCCCAAGAGCAGTTCTTGAGATCGGCAAGTGCTCGACTGCCGAGAAGAGAGGGGGATGACCAGAGGAGTGGCCCGATGACCGGACGTGATAGCGAAAGGAAGAGGGAAGAGTCGATGAAGCGGCTCTTGGAGTGGAAGCAGAGAATGCTCCAGTCACCCTTGACGAGAAAAGGCGTCGGCAGCATGGGCCTGACCACGGTCCAAACCAGACCCAAGTCAACGGTCAATTTACCACAGGGCGGAGGAGTGCTCCAGAGAAGTCGCTCAGAGACCAATGCCAATGTCGGCTACAACAGCTACTCGTCAGACGATGAAGGTAAGTGTTGCATAAAGTATCTCTTTTTAGGCGTTCCTTTTCGCATGACAATTCCATTTAGTTGGAGCAATCTGAGAGATAAAAACGAGTATCCAGAAAAAATCTTCTCATTCATCCAATGTGGTGGTTACGGTGCTTTAACACAAAAATCCTCGTCTATTATTTCAAAGATAATTCGCGCGAAGTTAGTAGTGCAATAACATGTGGTTTTAAAATCTCACAATGTCTGTATTAAGTACCGTTTTCTATTATGAATTAGTATTTTCATCTACTTTAGAAGAAGTAAATATTAAAAAGAGTCTAAATTGGCTATTATTCTACTTTTTAAAATGAAATTTTAAAAAATCATAAGATCTATCTAAATGAAAATTTGGTTTTGTAGAATTATAATAATCAATTTTAATTGTGTTCTTATAACTTTGTTTACTGGTAATCTTGAAACTTAGTCAAAATCAGTTATTGCACTGCGATCTTCGCGAATGTATTTAGGTTTGGTGAATATAGAGAGAACATAAGTGCACAGACACTTGTACCATATTTATTAACAATGTGAGCATTTGATTGTAAACCATTAATTTTCCGTGTATTTCCTCTGTGCAAAATAATATTAACAGTAATATTGTTGGATTTGGGATTATGGTTCAGACTTGGCTATTGTACCTTACCTATAATAAATTTTTGCTACTGGTTTATCTTGTACAATTTTTGTTATCTAAGATTTTTCACAAATAAATGTTTCGTATGAAAGTCGGTAAAACCTTCCTGCCGAACGTAATTTGGAGAAGAATCCATTCTGATTATAAAATTCCCAATTGACTTTGTATTTGTATGGCCGTTGAAAAAGCCTAATTGAAGAATGAAGGCAACCGGTTTAAATAAGTGCTGGACAATTGAGAACCTTCTATACTATATATAGAGTTATAGATAAATGCATAAATAGAGATTGATGAAAAGTGTCCAAATTAAATCAGAGATAGAGAAATTTTGGTAGGAATTCCTAGGTAAATGACATGAATAATGCATGCTGAATTGGGACATCGGAGTGGTGTCTTCTTCATCCCCTATTCTGTTCGAATCGAACATCATTTAGACACAAACAAACACACAGATCGTAGTTGGTGATTGGGATTTGTTAGGGACACTGACACTAACAACGTCTTTAGGCCAAATAATTCATAGTTGACTAACACAAATTACCTAAATGAATGTCTCGTTTTCGGAAAATAAATGACTTTAATAATCATCTCATAAGCCACACCATATTCAATGTCTATTGTGTATATTATCGTCAGATGGGCTCAAGTACAAGTCGTCGGCAGGAAGGTCAACTCCAACGTGTCCTCGAACCCGTTCCCCCAAACAAACAATTCAATCGATTAGTAGTCCCCCCAGTAACAGTGTTAATAACAGTACAAGTAACAGTTTTCTGGACAGTGCCAGCCAGGCATCTACTGCCCGTAGTACCGTGGAGGTTATCAAGAAAATGGCCTTTTCCAACGACGATGACAGTATAGCCAGTTCGGAAATTATCGAACCAGAAACCGACTTCAAAATCATTCCAAAACCGTCTATTGAAAAAATTGAACCAATTCCTCAATATACTCCAGTTTATGAACATAAGACCGCTACTAAAGTTGATTTACCAGATCTTAAGCCTTTGCCAAGTCCGAATTCTATTAATATCGTTATAACAGACCATCCAGACGAACTGGTAGACCCTCCAGATGCGTCAGATGAGTACACAGACGACGATTTAGATGAAGCTCTTTTGGAAGACAATCCGGAGCCTTCTAAAGAGCCGGAAACTCCTACAACTGAAGTGAATAAAATTGACTTGATTTCCACTGAAAACCATTATATGCCTATGACTCCCAAGAAATTAATATCCCGAGAGAATAGTGACATCTTTTCTGAAACTGAAGAAGTTCCGTGTGAATTTTCCCCAACTAAAACCACATTCCATGAAGAGGAAAATCACGAAGAAAACCATTACGTTGAAATGACCCAAGGAAAAATGTTGTCCCTTCTAGCAGATGATTTCAAATCAAATTACGAGATGATTTGCATTTCGGGTGAGAAACAGCCGGAACCGGTCTACATGGAATTGTCGCACTCCCAGACCGGGACCGAGACTAAACTGAAAAAGATTTCGCCAAAAGCTCATAATCAGCGATCTAATTTGCCAGACATATTAAATCCGTCTAATGGGATGGCATTAGAGGCGCACGACAGCTCAGACAATGATGACGATAACAATGGGACGCCTTTGAGTGGAAAAACTAAAAAGGAATCCGAAATTGGATTCTCTATGAAATCCCGAACGCGTTTTAGTTTATCAGATACATTTCGTCCTGCCTCATACTATTTAGGCGCTAGTGCCCCCCTCGGAGAATGTATCGAGAGTTCAGACAGTGAAATTGTCTCACCGCCACCCATTCCAAAGTCTCCTCCACCCATGGAGGATTTAACGTCGACTGAGGAGGCCTTTTTGGCTGAACACTTTGACACAATCAAGCGGAAAGAGAAGAAGGATCATTTAACCCATTCGTTTGATGAGATTCCTAAATTAAGTAATTCCGATTTAACACTCCATAAAACGGAGGGCCATAAAAGCAGTCGATTGTCACTTCCAGACCAATTGTACAAGTACGGGACTGGGAAGAAAAAACTGGACTTGACTCCGTCGGAATATATTTCACTGAGCACTTATAGTGTTGAGAATAAGATGTACACAGCCTCGGTAACCAGCTGCACGACAGACAATGACTCAAATACTTCATCAGACTATGATCTCTATAATAAATTGAAGATGGAATCGCCATCCTACATCAGTGACAGTGTTTACAATTCCAATAGATCTCTGCCGATTGGAGGCTCGAGAACGGCCAGCGGGACAGTCAGTGAGGCTGAAAGTGGTGATAATCTAGAGTTAAGGCATTCCGACTCGGAAACGGAGCGGAAAAACAAAAGACGTCCCTTGTCCGAAGATTCTCTCTGTGAAATGGTCTTAAAAGAGAGTAGCTTTGAAGAGACGATGGCTAATAATGACTTGGATCAGTATTTGGGAAAGTTGTCCGGCACCAATTACGATTATACGGAACCAGTTGACCAAACGAACTGGATCCATGAAAGTTTAGCGAAAATCGGGGAAATACATTATATCCAACCGCCAGAGGTGTTTCGAACTGAAAACGACTCCTTTTACGAGAATCTGACTATGATAGCTCAACAGCAACAGCAGAAGCGTCTATTTCAGGAGCAAAACCTTCCGGACATATCAGATGAGAATGTGGTAACATTAAAGGAGCAAAATTTGAGCTTGCACAACGCCAAATGCGAGTCGGAAGATATCAAATCGGGTTACAGTGTTAATTTGACAAATGTGGAAGATTTGGATCAACAAAGCATAAACTGCACAGCTCCAATACACAGCAGGGGAAATAGTAACCTATCAGAGTCATCAGCTCCGAATTACTATTCAGATTTACCTTCGTCTAGATCAATGGAAGCACTAAATGAAAATAAATTGTTGAACAACCAAAGAGACGTTGAAAAGAAGAAACAAGGAATTTCTCATATTCACAATCCAATTCACCAGGTCGTGGATGAGGCCAGGTCAATTGCTAGTGACCTGTTGATTCCAAAAGATACGCTAATCGATACTAGAAATTTATATGAAACTGATATGGAAAAGCTTGATAAGAACGCGAGTAAAGAATCCACGCTGATGAGGAAGAGTAAGAAAGAGAGCCCGCCTAAATGTACAAATCTCATCTCATCTCAGTCGAATAAAAACAGTCCTAATCATAACATAAATAACCTCTTGAACACTAGTTTAACAGCACAACATTCAACCTCATCTTTGTCACGAATGCCCGTGATTTCACCTGGTCAGTCTCGGGTTAAGACTAACAACCTGATCACGTCCCAACATGCCATTGGTGTCGAGAATATTTTGTATAATGCTCCTTCCCCTTTACATCCACCAGATGGCTCTGCTGGCGATCAGTTGTGGGAGGAGGACACTTTGTGGCGTGAGAGGTTGCGCCGGGTTTCGCATCGTCATGCTCGTTCCATGGACGAACTGGACAAGATACCCAGTCCACAATCGGTGGAGGAGGCTAATTCGTCTTCTCAGAAGAGCCCCATTAAAACCCGTTTGAGCAGGGAAGTCAAGTATGTGAATGAGTCCCCGGAGAATAAGACGAACAGCCTGAGGAAGAAGGTGTTTCGGAAAAAGGCGTCGGATAAAAAGTCGAAATCGACAATCAATTTAACCCAAAGGTCGGGCAATCGGAGTGAAAGTGATGAAGAAGTGGATGAGAAAGGTAAAGACGGTCGTAAAGAGGAGAATGACAACGATGTCTATGTTCAACTGGCTATAGATAATTCTGGCGCTGATTTGTATGAAACTCTAGTCATGGAAGACATTCGGGCAAAAAAAAGTTTCGAATTGGATCGGGAGAAAATTCGACAATGGGATTCCATGTCGAGTGGGTTAATGAAGGTGGCGAGTAACGGTACGGGCAGTGAACTGGACGGGTCTCTGTCCAGGAGACGAAGCGCTAATGCTGGGGGTGAGGGCAGCCTAACGGGTAGGACCAAAGCGGTGATTGGGAATCGGAGATTGGGTTTCAGCATCGGTGAGGCTCAGGGGGGTGGTTCGGATGTCCAAAGCACGTATTCAACACAGTCCTCCTCGGGTTGCACCATCACCACCAACACCACACCAACCACCACCACTAAACCATATCACAAAAAGCCTTAAGAATTCCAATCCCCTTTGTATAGTCAAAAATCAAACAAACAAAAAAACTATTGCACATTTTCTCAATGTAAAAACGAAACTCAACCAAAAAACAGAAACACATTTGCTAAAATAAGTTCATAGTTTTGCAATCATAAATGTATAAAAAGGGTAAGAACCGGTTTTGTTCAAACTATTTTCTATACAATAGTCCTAATTCGGTTAAAGAATGGAGTGTTTAGATGGAGACAATTTGTACATAAAAGATTTGTTTTGGGCTAAATCGAGCTAAAAACACTAAACACTTCATCCCTGTGTCTTATTTCTTTATCCCTATTTCTGTTGCCCTTGATTGAATTTGAAACTTTTCTCTCCCTAGCGTCGATTTCGGTGCGAAATGATGGCTACCATCACCAGCATCAGAACTCTGGCCAGAATCATCAGCCCCAGCACATTATCAAGAACAACGACACGTACTCGGTGGTGAATAAGAACAATGCTGCCAACATTAATAACAGCAACAACAGCCACAGCAGCGTTAATCAGCAGTACCATCATCCCATCCGCAAAGCGAGCAGTCATCGCGACATTGATCACATCGAAAGGGAAACCGTGTCCGCAATACGGGTAAGTGGAGCAAAGTTTGCTGGTGGAGAACGTGTGTACCAGCATCAGTTTTGGTTCGCCATTTGTTGGCCACTCTCTGTGCAAATTCACGTAATTATTGTGTGGCTCAGTGCGGTGCTTTTGAACGAACGATATTCTGTTCCCAATTTTATTAAGAATTAATTCCGAATTGAATGAAATTTGTTCATTTAATAGTGCAATTTAAAGCAAACAATATAGATGGAATAATAGAAGAGTTCAGTGCAATAACCAAGTGTTTGTAATGTAAAACTTTTTATTAAATTACAGTACTAGTCTAAAGCCATGTTAGTGATACGGTCAATACTTAATTATATTTAAACAGTTCTAAGTAGTTTTAAATATATAATTTATTTATGTATTTTTGATACATAAAATCGTTATTATGATAGTTATGTTTTTTCTGTCAACGTTTTTATAGTACAAGTGATTTAAAGAATTCTTGAAAGCATTAATGTTTGTTCTTTAGTATTCAAGTATTCGTATGACCTCTGTGGTCTATTTTCATGAATTTTATTTTGGAGTCGATTCTAATGAATTGGTTTATTGTACAACGGATGGTTAAAATTAAAATGAATATATCGGATTTCTTTCAAAAAAAGATTTGCAAGTTAAAAACAACTAAATTAAATTGATGAGAGAGATTATAGTATTATCCTATATGAATGTAAGTGACAACGAGATATAGTTTTCTTTGTCATTCCGTGGAATGAGGAAACGAAACAGGAACAATGTGAGATAGATAACTAAATTTTAAATTTATAAAACGATAATTTTTCAAAGTTTTGTTATTGATTTTTTTTAAATCGTAAAATCATGTCATTCAGCATTATTTATTAATCACGGCGTACCACATGGTTTAAATAAGGCATGTCAATTAATAAATGTAATTTCATTCTTATGATGATAACTATCGTCCTGAGCCATTCAATTTATTTAAAATATTCACTGAAAATCACCTGAAGAACACACAATTGAATTGTTAACCAATCAACAAACAAATAAATGCAGAACTTGAACGTGTCCGCCGGAGATTTGTTGAGTCGCACACACGAGGAGCTGGTCCTGCTCCTGATCCAGCTACGACGCCAAAACGCCACAACGGCTCGCACGATTGAACAGTGCTGTACTGAAATTCACGAAGTTCAGGTTGAGTGTGCTTTGCTTTTCAATTAGGGTCGCTTTTGGTGCTGGTCTTTAACTCTTTTTCCGGTTAATTGAATTCTTTGCTAAATGCAATTGCGATTGACTTGTTTAAAGCGAAAATTAACTTTATTCGTTGTTCATGGTCTTTAGAATCAGATTCGGACGAGTGAAGGAGCAGCGAGACAGGAGCATATCAATCGGTTGGACAGTTTGAAGCAGCAGTTGGTCGACCTGGAGCGACAGTACGAAAAGGGCAAGCCACTGGTCAATCTGGTGGACAACATGGTGAAGTTGGGATCGCTTTATAAAAGTGGTTCCAAAGGCTCCAATTTGGCGCTTAATGAAAAACCCCTCGCGGACAACAATACCAGTGATCGACTCGAGTTTAATCAACGAGTCCAGGAGCAGAGGATGCTCGAAGAAGAGAGACGTAATTGGGATCGACTCAGTCCTAATCATAATGAGTTACAGGTGAGATTCACATTTTTTTTACATAAGTTATTATTTCTCATAAAGAAATAGTTAGTTCTTCTACTAATTCATTTATGCTTACGATTTCAAATTTCTACCAGCATTCCATAATAATAATATCAGGATCACATTCCATATCATTCAATTTAGTATGTAAATTCGCATTAGATCCGCAAATATTAAAATTTTGGAATTTGCCTCTTTTTTTCATGCGCGAGTACTTTTTCTTCTCAATGACATGTTATAAAAGTCAAATGCCCTATTTATTCATTTGCTAGTTGTAAACTGAATAGCAAGTTTACCAATCATTATTTGTTATGATGTGAATAGCATCATGAACCAATGATTCTTTATAGAGCCTATGTATTGCCAGGTTTTGCCAACAAAACAGAACACACATACTACGAAGAAAACATCCCTTTCACATCTTTCATCAGTATCCATTTTTGAATGGCAGAAAATTACTAGTACAAAGATACGGTTCTTCTCTTCGATTTTGTGTACTCTGTTCAAGTTTTGAAACTTGAGTCGAACAACTAAAATTGACGATAACAGTTGTTCGACAATTAAGGCCGAGGATATTATTTTTTGTAAATGTTTTTAGATATCCAACTGAGTCACCCCGGCCTCCGCGTATACTGGAAGCGCTAATAAGGAGATTCTACTGCATCCGTTGTGGGGTTTTTATTTAAATTTATAATAATTCAATTTCTGATCCACAACCATGACACAAATCATTGATAATCTATATGATAATATGTATAATACTATAAAGTGTGTTTTTATGTATTTGAACTTACAAAAACACTTTATATAAAAATATATATATACAATTAAAGACTTATATGTACCTGTCTTAAATCATTGAATTGTTCCATATGTAAAATGTGAAAATTATTGTTTTTCTTTAGTTTTTAATTACAATTTTATTATAAATTTTAACTAAAACCATTATTTTATACAAAAAACTTTATTGACCCTGACCATGATATAATTTATTGTATCTTTATTGACTGCGTAAATCGGCAAACAATTGAGTGCTGTGTAATTTATCTCTCCACAGTCCAAAGTGCAGCAACTGTATCAGCTTGATCAATTGCTGCAGGAGGAGTCGGGCACCCTGCAGAGCCTTCAGCGGGACAAGGAGAATTTGGAGCGCGCGCTGGGTGGGCTGAGGGCGCGCCTTCAAACGGGATCCGGACCGCCGATGGCGATCGAAGCGGCAAGAAAACAGCAACATGCTTTGGAACGCGAGCTCTCTCGTGTTCACCAGTTGCTGGCCGAAAATTCCAAGGTAGAGCAGGTGCCTAGTAGTTGTTGAATCTTTTTGGGCCTCCTTCTCAAATCCATCTAATTGTACATATCAAAGCACCACCGCTGCTTAGAATTTCATCCCCATTGCACCGAAATTCCCAACCCAAATTCCACAAATTTACGAATCCATTCCATTTGCAGAAACTGGAGCAAACTGTGGCTGGCAATGCTCGTCTTGAGCAGGAGTTGTTGGTTTTGCGGCAGAAATTGCAGGCGTCTCGTGGTTCCAAGGGCAGCTTGAACGGATTGGCGAGCTCTGGGGGAGGCCAAGGCGGTGCCCCTGACAGCGTTTCCTACGCAGGAAGTGCCTCTGCAGTTTTAGAATCAGGTAATTAGTCTTAGTGATTGTGAGTTTATTAGTGGATTCCCTTTAAGATGACAAACTTGTGAAATTGATTATTCTTTATACAGTAGGAAGTGTCTCCTTTTTGTCCTTTGTTATATACCACTAGTAAAAAATCGTTGTATTTCAGTTATATTTCAAAATGATAGTAAATTATTTACAATTTCTATAAGAATCTTTCCATTAGTTCTTGTTTTTCTATTATATAAATCTGCTAAAATTTTTCCTTTTTTTTGGAAAATCAATATCAATAAGTTGTAAAAGGTATAAAAGAATTTAATTATTACAAAGGTTATAATAATAAATGAAGATTTTAAAATATTACATTAAATTTGATTTATTAGTGATGTTAGCAATTATTCACAATTTTTATCACATTTATAGTTGTTTTAATATGACTTTTGACATTATTTGCTTTTGCTAAAAAAATATAAAAAGCAGTAGAATGTTTTCAAAGAGGAAAATACCTAAATAAATTTGTATTGTTGGAAATGTCAACAATTTTATTCATTAAAGAATGATGAAATGGTAAAATTTAATATTAATGTGTTTTTCTTTTTTTTTAACATTTTCTTGGATCTCATCTCTTCATGAGAAAATGTTTAAATAAACCTTTGATTTTTAAATAATCTTCAAATATTGCCCCAATATTTTAATGAATAAAATAAAAGGGTCTGTTTTAAACAGATTTTACAGAATACTGATTTTATAGTAATTTAAATGTATAAATAAAAATTATATTATCCTTTTTGACAAGATATACAACGGCGAGATAATTAATAGCCCACATAGCACAATTTTAGTTTAAGCTTAATTATAAATTATATTTTAAAAATTGATATGAATAGGTGCTAGGACTTCTATGGTCTGGGCTGAGAACTACGGTTTATCACCCTCGCCCTTTTAACGTATACGTTCAATGTGGCCCTCTACTTTTGGTTGGTAGCTTCTATTTTTTGTTTTTTTTTTTACTTTCATNTATAAATTATATTTTAAAAATTGATATGAATAGGTGCTAGGACTTCTATGGTCTGGGCTGAGAACTACGGTTTATCACCCTCGCCCTTTTAACGTATACGTTCAATGTGGCCCTCTACTTTTGGTTGGTAGCTTCTATTTTTTGTTTTTTTTTTTACTTTCATACACCTATACAAATTGTTATAATCTTAGGTTAAAAAACATATATTTTATAAATAATAGTTATTTATACAACAAGATCGA
>JXOV01018728.1:3892-26497 GCA_001014945.1 Clogmia albipunctata | reverse complement strand
TCTACAAACAAATTTGTCTCAATGTCAAAATGAAGTATTTTCTTGTAGGAAAAGTATGTATAAAATGGCATGGTGTTTTGTTGGATCATTATTCTTTATGGGTAGCTCACAACAACGCCATATTAGACAGTAATCATGTTTGGTTATCTATTTATTAAAATTGTTATTCAAATGATGCAAAAAATTAGCAGAAACAAAATAAAACAGCATTAAACACAAATCGGCGGAAATTGGTTTTTTTAAACCGTATGGACAAAATGGCATACCTCTAAATTCGATGTAATTATTGGCATAATTTTGCAAGTAAAACCCTGTGTTCGTCTAGGAACGTATGTTCAGAATTTGTAAACCCAATGCCAACAATTTACCATCCTCTTCCGGGTCTAGATCTCGAAAAAAGGTCTTTAGAGTGTAAACTGAACTCTTCATTATAATGAGAAGTTTTAGGAAAATTTCGACTTCGATATAGTCTTGCTTCCAGGACTGACGATGAGATGAGTTCTTATAGTTTCTGGGCATTTTGGCTATCTATGGACAAAATATGTCCGGTTTAATTAGATAAATACCACTAATTGACAAAATAAGAGGTATGCAATTTTGTCCATATGTCATTTTGAAAGAAAAAATTTAAAAAAATATAAATAGGATTCTATTTCTAGAAAATCTTATTTGAAGACAAAGATGAATCCTTAAAGGATAAAATAAGCACCAGGATAATATGTAAATTACCGAAACTCTTCCAGTATGTTCAATTGAACTGAATGTAAATAAAAACTTATTTCTCTGGAAAAACTTTTGAGGGTCCTCGCACTAAGACGAGTGGACTGAATGCGTTCAAATTTTAGCAGGATAGCCAAAGCCATTTCGGTTACAAGATAGCTCTGTCAGATGCGAACTAAAAATATCCAAAATCCAGAAACACCTCATATGCCATTTTGTACTTATTTCCCCTACATTTTAATATTGACGATGATTTTTTTAATTGTCTGTAGTTATTACACTTATTTCTCTTGAATCATTATAAAAACTACTAAACTGTTGGGACTCGCTAATGCAAACGTATTCACTTCACTTCGATGAAATTTAACTAAAACAACTTAAAACAGATTTTATTCAGAGAATACAAATTATCTACTTGGATACAAAAATGTATCATACTCGTAAGGTATAGGTTCTTTACACGTATCGTGATTTTTTATATTGTATTTATTTTGACACTCCTTTTTATTAAATAGTAAGTTTTTTATTATTCAAGTCACTTACACTTCACTTTTTCATCTACCCAGAAAAGGTGTATCTCAATGATAACATTGATTGGGTACTAAATTGTAATAGCAATTTTTTCGTTCGGATTCAAGCACCTATTTCCAGTATTGCCGTTATTATTACCTCTATTAATAAGGTAATTATCTAATTATAGCTGTAATCTTAGCTCAATGACGGCAATCGTCTATTGGTACTTCACTTGTTGATGATAATTTGGTATCTTCTCTGGACACGTTCCCCATCACCATCCCCCACTGATAAATAGCACATAAAAGTATATTTATTATAATTGCCCTATTATTCTATTGCATTTTAAAAATCAGATTTAATCACTTTAGGTAATTGATCTTTTAAATATTTATTAACCAATTAATAACTGAGATTAGGGATTAAGTGGGCTAGTCTTTGACTTAATTTATGTTTAAATATGATATTTTTGTTGCTAAAGCTCATTTTTAAATTGGTCACAATTTATAAGATAACTGAAAATCGTGACAATGTAATTATTTTTGAACAATAACCGATTAATTTAAAACCCAAAGGCTACAATAGACAACAAAAATCACGTGCAGTGAATGTGTTTCTTTTATATACAAGATTTGATTTTAAACAATACACTAAGTGACAATCAAATAGACACAAAAATAGGGAAGGCAAATAGTATTCGTTACTGTAAGAATAGACAATTAGACTATGGACATGTGCTTAATATTACTATAATTTGAAAGTGCACAAATATGTCCATTATTAATAATTTTTTTTCCCTTTCAATTCCTGTAAGGAACATGGGGGGTCTCAACCTCAACCAACGGGTTTTCGACATTTCAATGACTTTTTTGCTTTCAGTGTATTATTAGTCAATTAATAGCACCTAGACCAGTTGAAAAAGGACCTAGTCAATCCTACCCGCCCAGGGATCGAACCCTTGACTCCGAAGAGGTAGCCGGATGCGTTACCACATCGGCCACGAGACAGATGTCCATTATTAATCGATTATTTTAATCATAGTTTAATTCATACTAGTCAATTAGTTAGGTTGGTTTATCTTAGGACTTTGATAACAGAAGAGATTCTATTTTGTAATTATAACTAAAACAGAGGCCATAGGTACTGATGACAATAGTTATTTGTGCTACAAGTGTGAAACACTCGTTTCACTCGTTAAAAACAGCACTTTACACCCGAGCAGGACATAACGTTTTTTGGACTCCACTCCATTTTTACAATTTCACATTAAATCTTATTATTTACAAGGAAAATTGAAAAATTGACATGTTTCACAAATGTTTCAAGTGAAGTTTTAACTTGTTAATTTACCGTTAACGGTTGGAATTCCACTTGGTCATAAGGTATTTTATTGAGACATGGAACATTTGTTTGCTCTAATTTACGTAAAACAAAATTTCCATTTAAAGCAATATAAGGCTATCAATATAATTTACTTAAATTACACTTAAGCAGATTTTTCTCTGATATTTACGAAATGTGCCAAATATCGAAAAAATAGCCAAATTATATGAAGAAGGGGAACGGTAAATAATGAAATTTTTAAACAGGAAACATTAATTAATTTGAAACTTAATCACGGTCCTATGGCATAGCCGAGACCAATATTTTGTGTAGTTTAAGGGCAACAATGGCGACTAAATTTGGACTTTGAGACAAATTTGTTAGAGTTTATTACATTTTTTTCACTAGTGAAATAAAAATTCAAAATTTTCATAAAGTGAAACATTACGAAAGTCAAATGGAAATCGAAAACCGTATGTTTCGATACGGGAGTGCAAAACATATTTTAATTCTTTATGCAAACGTCTATAAGAGTAATTTCTTTTGCTTCAATGTCATGTATCAATAGATCAGTTTTGTTTTGATCAATTTTGAGTTCTGTTTCAATAGGTGCAAGAATTGATTTTTGAGATGGTTTATTTCGATTGAAAATGTTTCGGTTTCTGGCAACATATTTGGAATATGGTGATTTTAATAGAATATTATTTAAAATGAAAAAATATTTCGAAAATAATTCAAAAAATTAAATTTATAAATTCCAAAAGAAAATGTTTTGTAATGCGCCTACTCACTTGTCAATAAGTGTATAATAAAATAATGGATTATATATCTCACGGTATATCTTCTAATTCGGTTACTGTGAATCATTTTGATTTGATTCCAATCCTGACATGGCACTGGAAAATCCATTGTCAACTGTAAAATGTTTTCCAAATTGATTAGACGAGGCATTGTCCAGAATGCGTAGAAAGTTAAAGTTTAGACCTAGACTGGACTCCAGTTATTTCCGCCACCGAATAAGTATTAAATGATAAGAAAAAAATGCCAGTGGGGGACTTGAAAAATAAGACAGATAAATTAATTTCATATATTACGTCGATATAATGGATAGTGAAGTAAAGCATATAATAATGGATTGTCAGCAAATCGGTCAATAATTGGCTAATTTTTATGTCTACTAGTGTGACCAGAATTACAGATTAAAAATGCAAAACTAGAATTTCTTTTATTTTTCCGAAATTTATGTTACAATAACTGAAATGGTTCATTGTGGTTGCTTAGTACAGGTGGCTTTTGCTTTGTAAATTAAAAATCAAAAGTACTGGCAAACAAATACACCAATTCGTTTCCGAAGTAAAAACTTATAACCTTTTCCAATTTTTGTTTCAAAACTAAAAATTCATGGTCTAAATCAATATACGAGTAGTCAGCTTTTTCGCAATCAACAATGACTTACAAAATATAATTCTTATTTCAGTAACGTGTTTGTGTAAAACAAACCCGCTCGCGACACTTAGGTGTTGGTTTATTTACTGACAGATGAATTACTATTTATTAAGCGCACATTAGCGCGATGTAAAAATGAACGACGTTTAATTAAAACATCGATGGTTGCCGTTGAAGCGTTGCGAGATGTTTTGAAGGCTTTCGTCCTTAAATTTTGATTCAATGAGACTTCTTGAATATACGAACATATATACTGTTTTAAAACTGAATATTTCAAGAATTAGTAGAAATGAAAAAAAAAATATTACTAATTATGATTGAACTGTTTATTATGCGCTTCACAAACAAGTCTAGACATTTGAAAACTAAAGAACATTACATGCAGTAAAACATATCATTTGAGTCTCACAAATTTTTATAAACAAATGATATGACAAAGTAGACATATCAAAATCAGGACTATCCGTTTTTTTTATTTCATTTTATATTAAAATAAACTTTTAAAAAACCAAAATATTAGAAATCGGCCCTCTTAAAAACACATTTCAATTTGATTTTCAGGAAACGGCAAATTCGGATTATCGAATCCATTGGGGGCGAACTCAATGGCTATTCTAATGTCTCTGGGACTGCCCTGGTTCATCAGGACGATGGCTGATGGAGCAGCTTCAACAAGCGCCTACATCCAGATCCATACAAAAGGAGTTGGATTTATAATAACTTTTCTATTATTAGCTGTTTTAATACTTTTCCTATCCTTATCTTCAACACGGTATCATCTGCATAGAAAACTGGGCCTTGTTTTGACCATAATTTATATCTTATTTATCACAATTGTAGTTCTTGTCCAATTGGGCGAAATAAACGTATTTTAAATCAATTGTCTGGTTCCTGTTTTTGCCCGACTGGGGTATCAGCCAACAAGTCTCGTTGCAAGCTATTAATCGTTTATAGACACTGATAAGAAAAGTGTTTTTTGTTCTCTCAATTCAGTGCGATTATTTATCACTTTCCTTTGCAGGTCTTAGGGCTTTAATAAATTTACTCGAAATACGCAGACCGGATTTTGAAACGATTTGACTAAAAGATAAAAAAATCAATCACGTATTTTTAGCTTAAAATAATCACATGATAATAGGGGGTATGATTTATGGAAAGTATTTCCTAATTATATATCAGGGCCGTTAAATTTAGATCCAAATATTGGGTTGTCTTGAAAGTTTTCATATTTTGAAAAAAATTAAATTGATTTTTGTGAATAAATACACCTACGGAAAATTAATTGACAGTTTTACCTTAATTAAAAGTAATATTTTAAGAATTGGTTTGAATAGGTGCTAGTGCGTAAACCATGACTAGGAATAGAACTTTACTCTTCAAGAAAAGTACCTATAAGTACCAATAAGACCTTGAGAAGTGGCCTATTAATTTTCTCGTAGGTGTATACATCCAATATCTATTAATTAATGTATTTTGTAGTCAAAATCTATTATTATTCACTCAAAATTGCAAAGGTTAGACTGCTTTAAAGTTTATATTATTATTTCGTTATATTTTTATGAAATGATCTCGATGATTAGTTTTACAGTAGAATGTTTTTAAATTCATAACTTTTTGTAGTGGAACCTAAAAAGTAAATTATCCTTAATTTAAAATATATGTAATTTTTATAGTGAATCTTTTCAAATTATTTTTTGAAAGTAATAAAGTACTGATTTTTTTTTAAATCTTAAAAAATTAGTTATTTTAAAATGTTTTTACTATTTTTAAATAACTTAAACTTATTAGTATAATTTAGTTGAAAGTATTAAAACTACAATAAGTTTATATTTTAAATGCCTAAGTGGGCCTTTTATGTAATAATGTATTATAGATAGAAGCATTTTTATACTATTTTTTAATGAAATACGTTTAAGTAACTATCTGTAAGTCATAAATACTTTGATTTATTATATATCTTGAACTGTTCGATTTAAAGCAATTCAAATGGTGAATTCGGGGAAATAAGCGAAAATTTTTTTAAAATACACATTAAAAAAATATTTTAAAACATATTTAAAAACATATTTATATCTCTTACCGATATTAAAAGTAAGTAATAAAAAGTTTAGAGCTTTTCAAGTTAGCGGGCCTGTAGGCACTCACAGATCTTACCAACTTCTATTTTCGTCAATCAGATGCCTTCATCAAAAGATTTACAATTAATTTATTTATACAACAAGATCGATAAAATAAGGCATTTTTAAACACAAAGGTTGTTTAAGCCACGATCGTAGTGAGTGCTTTAGAGAAGGCCCAAGTGTTGAATAATCCTTATCGACCATGTTTTTATACAAAATTGTATGCAGAAACAAATAAAACTCACAAAAATTTGAAAAAGATCATTAGTTTTCCAAAAAATCAAATTTATAATTTGTTGCCTCCCTCACTTTGTATTACTTTACCTTTTCTTACTCCATGGGAAGACGGAGAAGCTCAATCTTGTTTCTCATTCTCGCACAGAGAAAATAACTCGTTATCTTTGAATTAATTTGTTAAATTCAAATTGAAACAATCCGTGATGTTCTGTTTGAAAGGGAAATTCGATTTATTCATCTCTTTTAAAAAGTTATTGTGCTATAAAACGTCTTTGACAGAACAAGTTTCAAGTGTCATGTATGTAACTAAAATGCTTAAAATAATTTATGTATGTTCACATTGAACAATTTTCGTTAATAATTTATACAAAACCTATGAATTTATATATTAATTAACGTCTAGTTTACCAGATGTTAAGTTATTATATTTTATATTTGAAATGTTTACTTTCATACATATTTTTATAAAGTGATTTTAAAGAAATTGTTCATGTTTTATTGTTACAAAATTAATAAATAGTATAAAAAGTCAATTATTAGTAAGTTTATCCACAGTTACATAAAACACCTCATCCAATACGTCATTTGATCATAGGGTTATTTTTCAAAAGGTTCGATTGTACTACCAAAACCGACAAGAATTGTGAGATTTTTTAAAAATGATAATAGTTTAACTAAGTGCCTTTCTAAATTTTATATTTGTTACCTATATTTCAAGTACAAAGTAGGAATTATATCACTTTTAATGCAGAAACACGGGTCAACAATATCAAAAACTAATATTTTCTTCATTTTGCAGGGCAATCTCCGCAATATATTATACTGATTTTTATTGTAAATTGTGGTAATTTCGATTTTTCAGTACTTTTGGTGTTTTTTTTAAAAATAGTAACAGTTTTATTCAAAAATGTATGAAATCGAGTTTTTCACTATGTTTGTCAATAAAACTATATTTTTAAATAAAATAGTTCATTTTTAAAGCATTTTAATTTAAAAGGAATAGAATATCAATAGTTTTTGTTACTTAAAATCCGAAAAAAGCAACAGTAATCCACCAAAAACGGGAGTGTATTCAACGTTTTTACAGGGGTCAAAATGGCGCCACGCTGAATTTTGTTTTCTAGAAGTAGCTGTGATGAACCCTGTTCCAATATTTTTCATATTTATACTCTCAACGAACCCCTTAACTCTATTGCCAAAGGAATATTTTAAATTATGGAAAATACTAGAGATATTGATGGTTGAAGTAAATAAAATTACTGCATTCAACTTTTTTGCAACGGAGTGTATGTACTCGTATGTTCAAATAAAACATTTTGCAATAAAGCTAATTTAATTATGTTTAGTGTAAATTAAGTGGTGGAGGCGTCTGGATGGGAAAATTAGAAGTTCGTAAGATTTACTGCCTAAAGACGCTCTATCTTTGAGAAGTTGTAAAATCTACAATTATTGTATTTTTAATTTTTTTGTCATCGGATTCTGAAAATTATCTTTATTTATGACAATTTCGTAAATTCAAAAACAAAATTGGGTATTACAAGGTTAATTTCCAAATTCTCAATATTTTCTGATTTCTTCAAAGCTGATCCAGCATATATTTTGTAATCAGTTATTATTCTGATTTCAAATTACGACAAGAAATTGCGTATCGAAAAATGAAAATACTGCAAAATGACCACGCAGTTTTGTCTGAAAACGTGATAACTTGAGGGGGTTACAATGACATCATTATTGAAAAGGGATAACCGAGAAATCCCCAAAGAATCGCTTTCAAACATCACATGAGATAAGAGAAATTGAAAACGAGTGTTTCGAGGCGGTTTAAACTGGTTATTTTTAATCGAGTCTTAAATTCTCACTAAGATATTTATAGAAGAAAAAATGACTTGTAAATGGAGCTCATTTTTTAATAGAAGCCTCCTCGCAAATAATAGTAGATACTACCGAAATGTTGATGAAGTCAACAATGGGAATACTTGGATTTTCGATTTGGGCGGAATTTGGACGGACGGTAAGATAGAGGGGTTTTAGATAAAGATGATTATCTTTCGTATATAAAAGCTGGTATAAGGTTTTCAAGTACAGTTCCTTGTAGAGCGCTTGACAGGTGACTGCGACAGAGTTTCGGCATGATGGGGTGGTCATGGAGCCGTTTCATTTTTTGCATTCTATTGCTGCAAATAATCGGAGCAAAATGTGACATTGAAGTACATAAGAATGAGAGTGCTAGTGATGTTTTAGTTAAGGAAAAGCTGGGCTACAACAATCCTGTTGTGGGTATTTTTTACGAGCCTGGATTGGCTGTGAGGCAGATACTGGACTTGGAAAAGTCGCAATGGCATTGGCACCCCTGGAAGCATGTGGATTACTTTGTGAACAGTTTGGGAGAAGAGGAGGAGGAAGTTTGTGAAAGGCCCAGTGCCATGGACGAGTTACCGGATGATATTTTCACACGTAAAACATCGTTCCAATGAAACAAATAGTGCAAGAAAGTGATTTTTAATGATTGATATTTGTAGAAGAGCAAAGGTTACAAGGAGCTATTGTATTGCATTTTGTTGGAGCTATTTACTTTTTTACTCTATTGGCCGTCGTCTGTAATGACTATTTCCTACCATCAATTGAACACTTTTGCGAGGATCTGGAAATATCAAAGGTAAGAATGATTACAAATTAGTTGAACTAGTGATGGGCAAACTACGACCCGTGCACAGCCATTGGCTAAATCCAGCCCGCGACTTGTTTTTGAAGAAAATATCGCTTAAATATATTCTCTTGTAAGATTGAGAGTGATATTAAAATCGAAAATTAAGTTTTTCGTTTATAAAACACAGATTTTTTGCGGATCCGCTTAAATAATTTGCTATTTCATCTGACCCTCCTATTCAAAAGTTTGCCTATCACTGATCTAACTCATGCAATTGGACTATATTTGTTTGTAATTTCAATTATTTTGTTAACCTATACATAGTTCATAAATCGTGTAAATGGAGTGATAAATCAGTGTAAAAATAGTATATTTCGATAAAAGTGGTGAAATAAAGGTTATTACAGAATTTACCATATATTTTAACGAGCCCAGCAAATTTGAAATTATTTCAGTACTCCGAGCAAAAAAGTAAACCGTTACAGAACCTATTTGCGTGAAAAAAAAGTCTACTTTCCGATACGGAATTTCAAAAATATATTTTTTTTCTTAAGAAAGTGTATTATTTCATAATAAAATTGTTTTTAATTAGTTAACAAAGTCCTTTTGACCTAAAATATTTGAAATAGTTAGTTTATTTTTAAGACATTTAGATGATAAGTTTTCAAGAAGTCGGTTTTCTGTTACGATTCGTAGCCGACGGCGACGGCGCAAATTCACTTTCATGTAAAAAAAATTGTTTGTCGAGAGTCGAATTTTTTTTTCATTCAATTGTATAAAATCTTGTCTCCCTCAAATTTGTTGTGTTGGTTTCTTTTTAAATACCTCTTTTTCTATATGTTCTATTTTGTGGAAAAATTTTTTAAATTGGAATATATTTTAGATTTTCCGCAATAAAAATTATACCGTTAAGTTGATTCAATTTGAAAACCAATAAAAGCAGTAACAAACTTGTCTATTGGAGTTAATTATCAACTTGTGTAATTCTGTATCGAAAAGTAACCTCTTTTTAACGCAAATTGGTCCCGTAACGGTTTACTTTGCAGCACGGAGTGCGGTAATATTTCAAAATTTTCACGCAAATTAGTCATCAATTTAATGAAATTAAATATTGTTGTCATAATCCAATCTCTAAAAATTTATAATTTAAATATTTAAACTTAAAATTACAGTCGATAAAGTATATTAGAGTGAGATGGTAATGTTTCTATCTCTCTATTTAAGTGGTGGTCATCCCTCTTATTTGATTAACTGTCTCACTTGTTCCACAATTTAAAAAAACTGCGAACGTTTTTATTAGTAGTTGCCGATTAACTGGTATTTTTTTTCAAAATTACACAAATTAGCATTCAACACATATGTGAAATAGGTTATTAGAGCACTCATTTACCTATTTTTATTCGGTACGCTCATCAAAATACATGGTGAAAACGTGCTGTAATATTTCTATTTCACCACTTTTATCGAAATATACTAGTTCAACACTCACCACACATGCATCTTCAATTAAATATTGAGCCAATATGTAATAAGAAGACTTAAAATAAGTAAAATATACTTAAATATATATATGGAAACACATGTATTGAAATATAAGTAACGGAAAATAGTTGTGAAATAAATCCTCTATAAAAAATGAGGTCGTATTTTCACGGTAAAACTTTAATAATTTGTATGTAGAGCTTTTATAGATATGTAGTTTCTGTAAAACAAAAAACTAAAAAACTCGTTAACTTTAAAATAAAAATAAAGTTTTGATGGAAATAGTTAAGGTCTACTTTTAAAATTTAGATAGTACAATAGAACGAATATATTTATAAGAAGAATCTTTAAAAAATAATTTTAGTCTAATCAAATCTCTATGAACATATCTATAGTGCAGATAGAATGCTTTTGAAACGGATGTATTAAAACTAAGGGGGACACAGTTTTGAAATAGTATTGATGAGAAACTTAATTTTCAAATATCGTTTAAAATGTATTACTTATACTAGTTGTACTTAGTGGACCGCTTGAAGGAAATTAAGAAATTGAAAGCATAAATAAATCTAAACAGTATAGATTAATCAAATGAATAGAACAAAGGTGGATAATGAGCTAAGTTTGAGTACAGATGCCTAATACTAATTTTATATGCTAGTTAAACATGAATAAGAGACACACAAGTAATTAAATGAAATAAATGTTTTTTTTCTTTTATTTTTGAGTTTTGAAAAACATATTAATAAAAAATGGAAATTTTAAGTGCTTAAAGGAAGGAAAATATGTTTCAACCCTTTTCCGAATATGACAATTTAACAATCAAGTGATTTGATAAAGAAGTTGATTACATTGCACATTGTCTTAACCACAGTCATCAATATAATTCTTATCAATTGCAATAATTATCGTTGACTATAAAGGAAGGGTGGCCGTCTCCAAGTGAGTGCTTTTCTTAATTTGGTAATCATTTTCCAATATTCACATATTTACATAAATGCATATAAAAATGTAATTTGTAACAATTTTACGAAAAACACGAGACATCTATCAAAGCAATTAATCATAAAGACTATTAGCAAAACAATATTATCTACTACAAAAATGACGTCAAAGCTGCCAAAAATGATAATTGTGGCTGATCGCGTTCATTCTCGAGACAATATAAAACGCCGCATTGTCTTGCTTTTCGCAAAACTTGTATGAAATTTATGCGAGACCGAATCAGGGACGGCGAGACACAAATACCATTTATTTAAATACGATAGAAAATAATAGCCAAGTTTTCCTAAAAATCAACTTTAACACATCAAACTCTTAGGGACTTCCCCCTAAGAGTTGTTTGTTTCTATGGAGTGTCTAGTAATCTAAACTACACCCACGCGTAGTAAATATTTTCTAGACCTGGTACAAACCTGCTTTAATTGAACCATTTATGAGATGATAAAAGTTTAGATCTTTATTGAAGACTCATAAATTAGGACCGGAAAATAACCGCTTGATAATAATGCTGTGGTGTTTTTTTAGGATGTGGCTGCCGCAACGTTTATGGCAATTGCCGGAACAACGCCAGAGCTGTTCACAAATACGATTAGTATTTTTATTGCGGACTCGGACATGGGGTTGGGAACGATAATCGGTTCAATGCTGTTCAATACCCTTGGCGTTGCAGCTTTTGCCAGTTTGGCCGCGAAAAAGCCCTTGAACTTGAGCTGGTTCCCAATCAGTCGCGACTGTGTGATCTACTCGATCAACGTGTCGATCCTGGTGGCCATAGCCTGGGACGGAAGAGTGATGTGGTACGAGACAGTAGTGATGTTCGTTCTTTTCATCCTCTATTTCGTGCTACTGTTCCAAAACCATCGCTTTGAACCAGTGATTAGGAACATTTTTGAAAAGAGATTGCGGTGCTGTGGTACTTCAAGCTATGGTATGAGAGCTTAACACCATTGGACAGTTCCGATAAGCCTTTTATTAATCCTGTCTCTGATTTTATTTGTCGATTTCAGATTTGGAAGATAATAGCACTGATAAGACCCCGACCGAGGTCAACACTAATCAGAAAAGCGTTCCTACAGTAACAGGTGGTCTAGACCAACCCGGTAACACACCACGTGCCAATGGCAATAGTATTAATAGCAAAAGTGAAAACGAAGGCGAACAAACGGAGGAGAAGAAAAAACAGAGGAAAAGTCTTTGGAGGATTCCCAGAGATTCCACATTGAACACAATATGGTGGTTCTACACATGGCCAATCAAGCTACTCCTCACCTTGACGATCCCTAGTCCAAAGACATACAGAAACCTATACCCACTGACCTTCATTCTGTGTATTATTTACATCGGTCTTAATTCCTTCATGGTCTTCTGGATGGTGGCGATCATTGGGTACACTTTCTATATCCCAGACGCCATCATGGGATTCACATTCCTGGCTATGGGAGGATGCCTGCCAGAAGCCATTTCCAGCGTCATTCTTGTGAGAAAAGGTAATTTCTTTGAGAACATTTTGTCATAATTTAAAAACTAAGTCCCAATTAACGAGTAATTTAATATAAGGACATTAAGTTCAAATTCAAAACCTTCGATATGCTCGATTGACTCGAAGACTCGAGACTTTCTTTACATTTGACACAATCTTATAAGGCTGATTTTAGTCATTTATGTCATGATAATTAAAAAGTCCTGTTAAATGGAAAGTATGATATAAGGGGAGTTGTGTTACCGCAAGTTATCGAAGTAAATTAAAAATAAAAAGATAATTTATATTAAAAAACTCTTCTAAGCCAATAGAACTTGATAAATAATTAAGCAATTTAATGAACAGTGAAGGCTTTTTATCGTAGAACAATTTTACTAAGAGAATCTGTATAATGTCAATTTATAATTATTGTATTTAATTTTTATTTATAATACTAAGTTGATAGGATAAGGCAGGGGTCCCCAAACTTTTTCAGACCGCGACGCCTTTATATATATTCCACGGCGCCCTAGGGCGCCACGGTGCACAGTTTGAGAGCCCCTGGGATAAGGCATAACTAAACACTAGGATCCTTTAAAGTCACTTGCACAGAGAGTGGTTTAAAGAATGCCAGTGAGTTTAATAATGCTTATAGAGCGTGTTTTATACAATTTTTAAAAAAATCAACATGAAAATCCAAATTTAAAATTTAGTTTAGCCGAGACACACTTTCAGAGTGTTTCTTGTATTTCCCTCTTGCCCATAGTCGCAAGTAGCCGTAATTCATAGATAGGTCTGATATACTCCTATTTTTATATAATAGTCATGCATTAAAATATGTTGGATTTCACTTTAATAATAAAAAAACACTAGTGCCATTATATCAATTTTATGCAACTAAAATCCTTAAAGATTTTTTTTTTAAATTTTCTTTGAGTTGTCTTGTAAATATTCTCAGTTAAATAAAAAATAGTCCATACTTTTTAAAATTAAGGATTTTAATAGATGTTACAAAAATTCCCTTCAGTGGACAAACAGTTAATAAGAAAGTGAAATATATGTTTTTTTAAATACAAGTTGAAGTATGTTGTCTAAATATTGTAGCTAGTAGTGTGACCTGTCTCGTGGCCGATGTGTTAACGCATCCGGCTGCCTCTTCGGAGTCAAGGGTTCGATCCCTGGGCGGGTAGGATTGACTGGGTCCTTTTTCAACTGGTCTAGGTGCTATTAATTGACTAATAATACACTGAAAATAAATAGTCACCGAAATGTCGCAAAACCCGTTGGTTGAGGTTGCGACCCCCCATGTTCCTTACAGGAATTGAAAGGGAAAATTTTAGTGTGACCAGAATAATCAGAGTTCCGTAAAAAGAATTGAAGTATCTCTCTTTGTGGTCTGAATAGAAATTTGACAATTGTGGATTTGTTAATCCCAATCGCAATCCTTTTACAAATCATGCTGAAAATGACTAATATTATTAAAAAGAAGCTTTAATCTTTCTTTGAACTTCTTAAAAAAACTTATTAGTTTTAAAGTTTTGGACTTCTAAATCTTATTTTGGTTTTTTACTTAAAAATATGCAACAAAGATCTGAAGAAAACAATTTTTTGAATTTTATCCCAAATTTTTTAACAAAACTTTTCAGAACATTCTTGAAATCTCAAATTAACTTATTGTACAAAATAATATTATATTCGACTTAAATACCTGGATAAGTTGATTAAGGGATGAAGTGCTTCTGAAGCTAGAGCCAAGAAAAACTAAGAAAATTAAAAGTACCTTAATAGTCTTAATTCTAGCATAAGTAATCTATAAAGCTTGTTGCCATTTGCCATTATGTAGGATTGTAAGCTTTATGGCTTTTTACTGCTCAGAACCTAAATCTGTTTATGGAAAGAGATGACATTTTCGAAATAATTCCTAAAATAATAAATATAACAATTTAAATGTCTTTGGAAAGATGATCTTATTCTCAAGCAAATACATTAGGACTGAAATTTAAATATAAAAATTTTAATTATTGATTTGTTCCCCACCCAAAAGTTTATGCAAGAGTTGAGAGGTATAGAAGTTATCGCTTCGAAAACGATCTGAAAAATAATGAGGAAGTAGAAAATACCATAAAATCTTTACCTACTTCACTCATATTTTAAAGCGCTAGCAGGGACAATCTGTGCTTGTTCTTATGGAGCCCCTTTTTCTGGACTAAAATTTCCATCATGCACATTGAAACATCAGTAGGAATTCAGAGACTTTTCCAATGACCATTCGTTTGAAAATAATCTCGTCTTTGGAAAGAAATGCAATTTGATGTATATATAATTAAGAAATTCCATTTCTTTTATATGAAGACGATTAGCTATAAGCAATAAAAAGCCATAGAACTTTGCAAACTTATAAATAAAATATAAAGAAATACAATTTTTAACCCAGCCATGCATGATCCGTCTGATTATTAATTTTTAAAAATTAAATTTTTTAACAATCTCAATACCGAAATTTAAAGCTGTAAACATTTGTTTATTATCTTGAATAATTCTTTTGTTCCTTGGGGATAATAATTTTTATAAAGTAATAAATTTGCCGAAATAAAACCCTTTTTTCGTCAATTCTTTTCTATTTTTACCCATTATTGACTTTTAATCTTTAAGACTGACAATGAACCTTTCTGTCGGCGAACATCTTTAGACGTTATCTTCTATTGGGCACACGACGGAAATTAATCTTTTTATTTCGTTTTTCATTGCCAAAATTGAAAAGATGTTATAAAATTTGGAGGACTGGTAACTGGAACTTTTACCACTTGTCTGGTCTTTATCACTCTTTATAGTCGATTGTCTTATCAGTGGTCGTAATAATTAGAGGTCAATTGGCAGGGTTCATAAAAAAATATCGCTTTCATTGAATAAGGAAATGAATTTTACAAGTGTTTTATATTTTGGGGTAAAAAAATTGAAATTTACTCTATGGAAAAATACCCAAATCAAATTGAAATGTTTTTCTAATTTTTTTTTTCGGCAATCAATAGGGACATAAAGATAAGGGATGGTACAAAATAAAAATAGACTTACTATTTTTGGATTTATTGTAACCCACATTTTGTAATCTTTACTGTTATCATATTTTTATTACGTATTTATTGACCTATTTTCGCAAAATTTTGAGATGACTTTTAATTCATTGTAAGTGTTCAAGAGTTGAACTCTAATGATTCAAATTCTGATTTTATCAAAAAATGCAATTAAACTCTACCTTGGTAACAACGATTAAATTATTGAATTTTGAACGTCTATAAAACTTAAAAGGCTTTTGATAACCGAATAAATGGAAAATTTATTGGTTTTACCAATCATTCGAAAAACAAAAAAAAACTAATGACTAATGAAATCCATTTATCTTTCCATGAAGGCATTATGTTTTTAATTAATATTCTTGCACTACCATTGGGTGACATTCCTTTGGTACTTTAAGTTAAAATTTTCTTTGAATTTTAAGAAAACTGAACTGTCTTTTATCTTATGTGGCTTTTCTTTGGATTGAACAAAATAATCAATAGTGAATTTCATATTTTTAATCCGTAGTTTCTAGAAGTAATATTTTCTTGTCTTGAGATGTTCAGTCAGAAGGTGACTTGTCTATGATCAAAATATACTAAATATATATACTTTCGGGAAAGAATTTTCACCGGGATACGTTACCTTTTTCAGTCGCCGATTTTCTCAAATCCCGATGAAAGAGAAATCTTAATTGGTTCTGAAAAAGGGTTTAATCAATTTAGTCAAAAGTTCTGTGTTCGTGTAAATTTAACTCGCGGCGGACAGTTGGATGTTAATTTATTTACGGCTGAGAATAGACTGAAGTATTACAATTAAACCAGCGCTCATAGCGCTTTGCAAAAATGAAAGATGCTTATTCGACGCAGTCGAGGAGGTCTGAAGAGAAACAACGGGGAACAAATAAGGCGGAAAGAAGAAGTCGCCGCAAAAACTGTGATTGTATATGCGCCGTCACAATATATTTTTTAAAATAATTTCGCATATTTTCTGACATTTTTATATCTATTTGTCTTGATTTTTGAACTACACTTGAATAATTACCCTTAAAATATAAGTGCTTAAAAACAAGATTTAAAAATTTGTATTTATTATCTTTTTTAATCATAATATATAATATACTCGTACTTGATTTTAACCTTTAAATAATTACAAACTGTAATTGTTTGTAGGAAATGTTTTAAAGTTTGTAAGAGATGTAATTTTATTGAACATCAACAGGAAAGATGTCTAATTTTTGTTTAATTAACTGGAAAAATTTTACAGTAATGTTTTAATTTTTTTTTCTTCAAATTTATAAGCTGATTATCTTTACCCACAAATTCATTTATTTTAAAAGCTTTGGATTTCTATACATATGTTTTATTTTTACACTCCTTCACCGTGTAAAAGTATATTTCGATACAAGTGGTGAAATAAAGTTTATTACAGAACGAATTTATCATGTATTTTGACGATTAAAAATAGCTAAATGAGTACTGTAATAACCTATTTCACAAGTGTATTGAACGCTATTTTGTGTAATTCTGAAAAATTACCAGTTAATCGATATTTACGTTTGAGACATTTTTTTCAAATTGTGGACAAACAACTCACAACGATATTTTCATATTAAAATATTGAAATAATATATTAGGTTTGACAACAATATGTAATTTTTTTTAAATTGATGACAAGTAAGACACAGTGTGTTTAATAGAGTGAGATGGAAATACCTTTTATCGAATTTCTCAACTTAAAATATTTCAATAATAATGAAAATTTTGAAATATTCCCGCGCGGAATTGCACAAAAAACATTACTCATAATAAAAAAAACCTTTAGTTTACACTTTCCTAATATAAATAACAATTAAACTCCCTCTTGCTTGGAAACGAATATAATGTACTACAATACTCTATTCGTTTCCAAACAAGACTTTTACAATAATTTTATAATTTTCAATTAAAACTTGTGTAAACTCATTATATAGTACAAGCCAAATATGTTAACAGTGGAAATATCCAGTTATTTCCTATTACTAATGCATCCCATCTAATATTTTAAAGCGTGTCTGTCAAACAATTGCAGATTATAATCACTCGAAAAATGACCCTATTGTTGAGGGATATTATTTTTTTTAAAGTAGGGAAAATACGTACAAATTGGCATGGTGTTTTGTTTTTTTTTTTATCATAAATCTTTATGGGTAGCACCCAACAACCTCACATTTGACAGTTATCATGTTTGGTTATTTATTTATTTAAATTGTTTAAAAAAATGAGCAGGAAAACAAGGTTAAAATGCTTTAAGCAGTAGTTGGCGATAATCCGTTTTCTAAAACGGTTTTGATTTCATTAAAAATATGATTCTGTTTCTAAAAAATGTTATTTTAAGACAACTTAAGGATTAAAATAAATGATTTAGCGAAAAACTTACAATATGCAATATGTTAATTAAACCCA
Source organism: Clogmia albipunctata (assembly GCA_001014945.1). Taxonomy (NCBI): domain Eukaryota; kingdom Metazoa; phylum Arthropoda; class Insecta; order Diptera; family Psychodidae; genus Clogmia; species Clogmia albipunctata. Next base: position 8,053 of record JXOV01018728.1, on the reverse strand, counting down.
ATGTAAATTAACTCCTGAGGGTTCTCGCACATAGGGAAATGTTATGCACGGATTGAAGTTTTGGCATGTTAGTGAAAGACATTTGGCTCACTTGATATACCAGTCAGATCCGAGCTAGAAACAGCCAAAATCCTTTTATTCCCCTTATGTCATTTTGTAAATATACCACAAATATCTTTTTGCACTCCCGTATCGAAACATACGCTTGTATAAATTTATTTGAAACATTTGTGAAACATGTAATTTTTTTAATTTTCGTTGTTAATAATGAAATTTAATGTGAAATTGTAAAATTTCCGTACTCATGAGTGGAGTGCAAAAAACTTTATGTCCTGCTCAGGTGTACAGTCCTGTTTTTTAACTCGGAAATGATGAAACACTCGCCTTCGGCTCGAATGTTTCACACTCTTTTCACTCGTTAAAAAAACAGTTGACATTACACCCTTGTTGCACAAATAACTATTATAAGTTTATAATATGAATTCATAAAGAAGTGAATACAATAATTTACATAAAAATTTTCTTTTCCAGGCCAAGGAGGTGTGGGCGTTTCCCACTCGTTGGGCTCGAATTCGCTGGCTATTCTGATGTCGCTCGGTGTGCCATGGTTCATCAGGACAATGGTTGATGGGGCTGGTTACACTGGGGCCTACGTCAGAATCTACTCGTACGGTATCGAGTTCACAATCATCTCAATCCTGCTAGCCGTCGCTGCCCTCTTCACGATCATCTGGGCGGCCAAGTTCAGGCTTAAGAAGTCCGTCGGCATCATGCTGCTGTTGGTCTACCTCGTCCTGGTCACATTTGGCATCCTCATCGAAATGGACATCCTCTTCCCATCCGGCAACTACTGCTGACACCCGTTCTATGTTATACACCTAAGCCAATATTTATACTCATTGTTAGTCTTCAATTTGTGTGTTTTGTGTGTTTTTGTTTGTAATTCAATTTATCTTTAAGAAGAATGCCAAAAACGTAAAGATAGAAAAACAAAGAACGACAGGAAAAAAGCCAGAGAGAAGAGAAAACTGGACAAAACTGAATTTTATGGACAACTGGATTGGAGTATGACCAATCTGATTGATTCAATTGTGATTGTGCCATAAAAGGTGGACAAAATGACTTACTAGACAATTTTCTGATAAGTTATCGCCCGTGTGTTTTTTTGTTTGTTATGCCTTCTGTCCAAAGAAATAATCGGGACTCGGTACAAAAACGTGTGACCGAATGCTGAGCCCACTTAAGCCAAGGAGCCCATCCACGGCTGAGTCACGGCCGTCTTAAGCGGAACGAATAATAAAATGGATATTAAAATACGATTTCAGGCTTTGTTTTATTCCACTACTTACCTTTTTATTACTACGAAACAATTATCTAACAAATACTCGGATTTCGGTACGAAAAGCACTGGTATTGGTCAGGTAATTTATCATTTTTGGACATTTAAATCAGAGCCCGTAGATAGATATCTAATTTAGTCCAGACACAAACCGTCCGTCAATAACTTTGATAATAGGGTTGACAATTAGTAAAGTTCTGTTAGATAATTTTTTTTAAAAGTTATTCAATTTACTAATTTATTCTTATAAATTAATTTTGAAAGATATATTAATAACTTACAAGGAAAATTATTACAATTTTATTAAGAGTAACTAAAAAATTATGAATTGTAAGATCCTTTCTCTATACAACATTGATTTGTTTTTTTAATACTTTACAACTAAAAAATGATATAAATATATTTTTTAAACACGAAATATAAAAAAGAAGTTTTATTACGTTTAAAATTTAAATATTTTAATCGTATGCTATTAATTTAGCACTGTATGAAGCCTGTGAAAAATGTCTACGAAAGTCATTTAATTTATTTAATTTCGTAAATGACTTAACAGGATAAGTTTAACTAAAATATAACAATAATGTCCAGAGTGATATAGTGAGGATTATTCTATGGGAATTTATCTGAATAATAGATATAATTGTCCTTGCTCTATTACTTAGATCCAGTCTAATATCGCGAAATACAAAGTTCATACCTTATAAAACTCTAATCAGACCCTTACTGGATTACGGATGTGAGGTCTGGAAAATGAAAATAAAAGAGCTGAACCAAATCGAGATTTTTTAAAGAAAAATCCTAAGAAGAATCTTTGGTTCAGTGCGTCTGGGGGAGAATGAGTACCGAGGTAGATACAATCAAGAGCTGGCAGAGCTCATAAACAGGCGGAACATAAGACGTTTCCTTAAAGCCCAACGCATAAAGTGGCCATATCATCCGTATGCCTGACGATTCGACGGTTAAAAGAGTCTTCAATGCCAGGCCAAGAGGCCGAAGAAGAAGAAGAGGGAGGCCAAGAAGAAGATGATTGGACGCGGTGAAGGAAGACATCAATAGAATCAATCAGAAACTACCGTATAACAGCCTTAGAGAGGCAAATCTGGAGACAAATAGCTGAGGACGCGTTGGCTCACACAGAGCTGTAAGCGGCATGATATTACTTAGCAGAAAGATCTAGGGAAATATATTACAAGAGGCTTATGGGAACGCATTCCTGGTTATCATTTATCGTATCTAATTTCAATCAACTTATTAATAGATTATTAATAAGCTAGGGCATTAACTCCCAAACTGGTTAAGATACATCGTAATTTAAAAGAAATTATCAGTATAGGAGCACATTTGGATAAACCTTAGAAACATATACTATTTCTATGTTTTAAGAATTAAGGAAATTCTACAGTTTAAAAATTAATGCAGGATAAAAAAATCAATCTTTAAAATTAGGTTTATTTGAATATATCACTTCTAAAATGTGATTTATTTTATTTTTAATTTACATTAAATGATCTTATTTATGCCTTGAATATATATCTTACCAGTAATGGTATTAAGATCTTTCCTTTTATTATAATTAAAGGATAAATTTACACCAAATTGTGCAGGTTTTCACGTTCATTTCGTGAAATCAAAAGAAATATTTCGGAAAAAGTTTTTTTTAATAAATATCATTGAATTATATTTAATATAATTATTATCATAAATAATAACAGACCCTTGGATGAAATCCCTTCCCCTTATTGTTACCACTTCCCTCCTTTCCCAGTGAGGTCAACAAATTTTATGACGATACGGATTATTCCCAAAATAATAAAAAATAAAAAAAAAATTTTTTTTAATTTTATTTAGACGATATTTCATTTTTAAAATAACATAAAACAATATAAGATTTTCATTTTATTTAATTATTCAAAGAGAAATTGTCGAAACTGTTGCCAACCCTATTAGCAACTTCAATTTGTACATCGAAATGTTTGGTGCGAGTTTTAAGGTTTATCAATTCCCAGTTAATTCTTTAAGCTTCCCGAAATCAAATCCATGGCCATTTTGTATAAATAAGAGCCTACAAAGTTGTGTCAATTTAGTATTCTTCGAGATATTAAACGGATATTACAAAGTGGATATTAAAATTATGCAAATTAGTATAAAAGCTTAAAAATGCAATTCCTGTGCTCATTTACCTGCCTCCTAGTGTTCAGTACTATAGCCCAAATCCGGGGGTCCTTGAATGAAAGTGCGAAAAATGATGTTTTGACGGAAAATTCCAATGTCAAAAGTGAAGTGTTATCGGATTACGGGGAAGTGAATATTCTGATACCGCCCCAGAAATCCCAATCGGGCTGGTATCCATGGAAAGTTACAAACTATCAGAATCTGGCCAATCAAGGGGAACAGGAAGAAGTGTGTGAGGAAACTTCGTCTCTCGAAAATCTTCCAGATGATCTGTTCACACGTGGGTTTCAGTGGATTAATTCGATTTAAATTGAAGTGAAATTTAAATTCTGTTCAAATTGCAGAAGAGCAAAGGCTTCAAGGAGCAATTATCCTTCACTTTATCGGAGCCATCTACTTTTTCACTCTCCTGGCTGTGGTCTGCAATGACTACTTCCTACCGACCATCGAGTGCATTTGCCAGGATTTGGAAATTTCTCCGGTAAAATCTTTAATTTCTAGAACATTAAAATAAGAACCATCACAGTTAGTTAAAATTTGAATAAATGAAAAAGAAAGATTGATTTGAAAATTATGTAACATTTTTATCAAAAGAATGCAAATCATTTTTTTTTGCAAATTAAAAAAGTAAAGTTGGTTTTCATCCAAAA
>JXOV01018727.1:0-25732 GCA_001014945.1 Clogmia albipunctata | reverse complement strand
CTATACACTTTACTTGATCATTCTTTTGTGCATTTTAAATTGAAATCCTTGAAATATAGCTTAAATTATCAAAATCAATCGAATTATTTTTATTAAATGTCAAATATAGCGACGTTATTAATGAAAGCCGTTAACATTTCCAATTGGAATCTTCGCCAAGCGAAAGTGGAAATTGGTCATGAGCTTATAGAAACAGGGCCTAGTAAAGAGCCAATTTACCTTGATTCGAACCCTTCTATAATTCAAAGTTATGACGAGTACCCTACAAAATGATTACCATTGATTTTCCATTTGTTATTTTGATCAACTGGATAATTCGAAATGTTTTATAAGAGTTTTGAATATCGAGAGTCGACTGTAATAATTTATCACCAATAAAACAGTCCCAACAATAGCTATTGGAAATTTATTGAGAAGTTGTAGTTGATTGATTATATAAAATACTATTTTCATTCAACTGCATTTATTTTTTACTGTACTTGTTTCAACAAATATGACGTTAGAGTCGATATGCATTCCATGACTACTTCAGACACTCTAAATGGCATTGATAAGAACTTGTATATAGAAATTAATTACTTTTATACAATACTTTCTTACAATTGTCGTTCTTCCAATTGAACAATAGTGCTAATAACAAAAGTTATGAATAAAGTTAGGGAGAATAAATTACAATTAATAGTTATTTATATAAGAAGATCGATAAGAAGAGTTTTAAATTACGAGTGTAGCGAGTGCATCTGTTTAATTTTGTGTTTTGTACAAGACATTTTTAACAAATTAACAACAAAAACCATAAAAAACGTCAAGTTTTATGTAATAAATGTCCTTTTTTTTTATCACACAACGGTTTTTTTTATTATTTACATTATTATTTTCATTTCTACAATTAGATATGTAACAGATGTAAGAGAGAATTTATATGTTTCGGGAACAAAAGAAATAATTTATTTAAGGAATTGATTTTCAATGTGGGGTGGACTGGAAAGTTTCCGTTATTAGCAAGAAAACACACGTATAGATAATGTTTTTGGTTCAATTTCTCAACATAGTCTCCTTGGAGTTTCATATATTTAATTAGAAGTTTCTATAGTTTGTAGTTTTGTTTTAATAGAGTCTGAAAGCGAGCGTTTCGGCACTGCTTTAAAAAACGAATATAGAGCAATAATATTTGGTGATTTGATTCTTGATTTTGGAAGGGAAATCAGTAAGCAAAATCAATGACTACTCCTCTTTCAAATTCAACTTAACTGGTTTTATTGTGGTTCTATAAATGTTTTTGTTCAACCATGCCCAATTGCGCCAAAAACTGGTCCTATGAAGGATAAAGTGAAATAACCCATAACTCTGTATGATTAAACCTCATTAAACTCCAGAAAGCTGAGATAGTAGACATCTGAAAATACTGGATAGATTTTATCTGTGATAAATATTGGGAATGAGACATTTATCCGCGCGAATCCTGCACCGATTTCTCACTTTTGCAACAATCACACTACTTCAAAGCAATGTTTTACACAGTTTAACCACAACCCAAATAACTATTTTTATAATTTCGGAATTATTGACAAACGATGAATCTGCTTGTATGAACTAAAAGGCATTAATAGTCGAATAGTGGACTGCAACGAGATAATGATCTAATTTTTATTTTCTCTGATCCATTACGGAAACTTTCCAATCCGCCCTCGTATATGCAGCGGATTTTCCGTTTCTACGAATTTCCTCTGGATAAAGAGATTGTCAGTATTATCCGTGTTTTTAATATCTGTCTCGTGGTCTATGTGGTAACGCATCCGGCTGCCTCTTCGGAGTCAAGGGTTCGATCCCTGGCCGGGTAGGATTGACTGGGTCCATTTTAAACTTGTCTAAGTGCTACACTAAAAACAAATAGTCACCGAAATGACGAAAAACCGTTGGTTGAGGTTGAGACCCCCCATGTTCCTTACAGGAATTGAAAAGGAATTTTTTTATCCGTGTTTTTAATAAGCGGTCTCTTAATCTTTTAAACTTTTTTCAACATTCAACTATAGTGGCGCAAAGGTTCAAGTTGTAAGCATTAAAAAACCATTCAGTTTCAGAGCATATTTTCTTGTGCAAATAGCACATTGTATAAACAAACTAAAAACATTATTAATAGCCGTATTTTTTTGGATCAAACCCAATCAATTCTTCAAGCATTATGTGAGACTGTAAGATGCAAAATTACAAATGGTGAAATTCAAATAATAAATGGCTAACTTTCCTATATTGAATTAGAAAAATGTTCACATAATTAATATTGTGCATTAATTTGTTTTATTGAAAATTAGTTTTTTTAAAGAAATGTTAAATTCAATTACAAAAACTTATTTGTTTGAATTACAGAATAAAGATATATTTTAAAATTTTGTACCATTGTGCGTTTCGTCTAATAAGACTAGCCGAGACACTTAAGGTTTAAACGCTGGCGCCTGGTAAAATTTTCTTAATAAAATGATTCTCTATCGAAATTTTTTTATGTTTTAGAAGCCAATGCTTCCTCTATAGACTCATTTATAACTGTACAGTGTTTCGCTATGGATTATTCAATACCCACAGACAAATATAAATCATGTAAATTGTAAATGCACAAAATTGTACTTTGTACCAATATAAAAGTAGTAAAAATTATAATTTGAGATCTTAGTAGTCCAGATGGAATAGTTATTTGTGCTACAAGGATGTAAAGTTTCCTCTTTTTTAACGCGTGAAATGAATATGAAACATTCGAAGGCGAGTGTTTCATCGTTTCCGAGTTAAAAAATAGTTGATTTTACACCCAAGCAGGACATAACGTTTTTGCACGTTTTTACAATTTCATATTAAATTTCTTTATTTACAAGGAAAATTAAATAATTGACCTGTTTCACAAATGTTTCAAATGAAATCCTTACTTGTAAAGTTACCTTTAACGGTTGGAATTCCTCTTAACCACTTGGTTATAAGGCAAATGTTTATTTTCTTGTGGCATGGAACATTTGTTGGCTTTAATTTCTGTAAAATAAATTTCCTTTTAAAGCAATATAAGGCCATTAATATAATTTACTTACATTACAATTAAGCAGATTTATTTTAATATCTATGTAATGTGCCAAAAATCGAACAAAAATAGCCAAATTATATGCAGATGCCTGTTGAAACGGTAAATATTAAAATTTTAAAAGCTGGAAACATTAATTAATTTTAAATATAGGCACGGTTCTATGGCATAGCCGAGACCAATATTTTGTGTAGTTTAAGGGCAACAATGGCGATCAATTTTTGACTTTGAGACCAATTTGTTGCATAGTTTATAACAATTTGTTTTCACTAGGGAAATAAAAATTCAAAATTTTTACTGAGTGCCATAAAGTGAAACATTACGAAAATCAAATGGAAAAGCGTATGTTTCGATACGGGAGTGCAAAAAATTTCTTTTTCCACTGCTTTGAGTGAAATAAAAAGATTTTTACTCCTTTTGTGAACTAGAATTTCATGTACTGAGATTAATGAAAAAATGTGCCACTTCTATGGAATGGCAAAAAAATAATTTATTAAAACTTTGTTTTATTGCAATATAAATTAATGTATTGACAATTTATAATAATTAATCAAAACGATTAAATAATTATCATTTAAAGTAAAATATTGATAAATGCAAATCATAAATCAATAACGGTGCTTTAAAATGAACATTTAGAGCTAACAACATGAATAAACGCCATAATCAGCGTGAAAGAATTCCAAAGCAATCAATCACAAAATTAAATTTATTCTGATCGAGTTTGCGATCGCAATAAAAATTTTTGTTTTTTCTTGTTACTTGGTTTATCTTTCTCTCATTCGTAATGCTGTTCAAATGAACTGTTGAGTATTTAAAATCAACATTTATGTACTTACTTTTCGGTTCTACAAAATAAATTTTTGAATTAAAAAATGGATATATCATTAGTGTTTTTTCAAATACGAGTACTTTTAAATAATTTATGGCTTTTACAACTGAATAAATAAAATAAAAAAAATATAAAAAACAATTTCATTGGAATTGTATTAAATTTGTATTTGTTTTTTTCGTTTAATAGTAAAAGATTTGAACTTTATGTGGATTAATTTTTTTTTATCGTTTAGAAAAAGAATTCTCAGACGATGATAAAAATCTAAAAATAGGATTAATCATTCGTGCTTTTAACCCGCATCCGGAACTAAAGAACGTATGAAAGAGAGTATAAAAAAGGAACTCTTAAAACGTATCTAGACTAATAAAACTCCCGGATCAAAATGAACCAATAAATTAATAAAAGAATCAATACAAATCGTAGGAAAAATTTGCGACCGAGTTTTCAAATATTTCAAAAATAAACCGTATGATTAAAATAAAAATATTGAAATTAGTGACTAATATCAATTTAATAAATCAATTAAATGTTGGTGTGAAAGAAATGAAATCTTATAAGAAACTTTAGAAACATGTGTTTTTATTCCTGAAATTATGACGGCATGTGCAGGAAAGTTTTTGTTTGGCTTGAACACTCCAATTCATTTGATTGAGTGCAGTAGTTTTGAGAAATACAATTACTACGATGATTATTTCCTAAATAGCGCTTCCTCCCAGAAATTAAAGGCATTTTGAAATGAAATCAAATTTGATCTGTCAAAGACGTGTTTATAGCACTAGTGCTTTTTCTTTATTATGAAATTGTGACCTCCGTGAAAGAAATCCATAAAATTTATTTGGACGACAGTTTTTTGTGTATGGTTTAAATACTAAATTTTATTTTAAGATAACGAATGTTTTATTTTATTTTTTGTATTAATTTTCTCAAAAATGCATAAAATTTTGTATAAATCATGGTCGATACGCATTATTCAACAATCGAGCCTTCTTTAGGGCACCCGCTACGCTCGTTCCTATTTTTTTTCTCCTTTATTACTCCCTTTGGGTGCATAGGGCGTCTACGGACGCTTTCCACCGCACTCTATTCTGGGCCATCGGCTTCACCTCTCTTCATCCTCTTCCACCCAGAACCTGCTGTAGCGTACGTCTCTAAGTCTACCCACCTTACGTTGGCCCTGGGGCGTCCAATCTAGAGACTGTCGGGCGACACTGTTCCTTCGTCTTAATGTGTGGCCAATGAATCGCCACTTTCTGCGTTTGATTTGCAGATCCATTGGCTTCTGGTTGCATAAACTCCAGAGGTCTTCATTCCGAATCTTGTTCGCTCGTGGCTATTACTCTTGTATTTAATAATGAATTATCTGATCGACCTTGTTGTATAAATAACTATTATAACACAAGTTTTTTAAAGAATTTTTTAAAGCACGAGTACTTTTTCTTTATTATTACAATGTGACATCCGTGAAAAAAATCAATGAATTGAGCAAGTTTTAATGAAAGTAATTTTCATTCTAATATTTTAACGATATTAACAGATGATTGAACAATTTTAGTTGATGATGATTTGGGCCATTTAACAGCGCGCGGAGAGTCATCATTGAATTTAAAGCGCTCTTTGCTTTGGACGCTCTTTTTTAAAAAGCCCTGCACTCAGTTCGCTCTGGGTAGGTTTATTGAAAGAAAAATCATTATAATGCTGACCCGACGGGGCCCTTTCAAAAAAGAGAAAATTATCATGAGATTATGTGCATGCACCAGTGCACTTCAACAGACCTGATTTTGCCTATAACGAGCGCTCCATAAAAAAATCGAAAAAGATCAAACTCCTCATTAAAAACGATCCTTAGCCATAAAAAACGATCTTATTTATCAAAAGAGGTGAAAAGCAGAATCCGGAAAGACTGTCTATTTATGAAATTAGCAACATATGCAGATTTTCAGGCAAAGAAGTATAATTATTTTTTACCTTTCTTTTTAAAGTGTGAATAAGGCCCGACGAAATCTGCACCAGGAACGTGAGCCTGACCAAAACTCGAAATCAATTTTATGGCTTTTTCTCAGCTTAGTCTTCTCGTTAATTTTTCTGAAACGATTTCTATCGATTCGAGCCCTCATCGCAGAGCACTGATATGCACGTAAAGATGCGTGCGCGTTCTTTGAGCCTCTGATTAAAAATACATAACTACTTAAACGAATAAGAAAGATTATATTTCCTGTGTGATAATAAGAGATGACAAAATATAGTTTTCTCCGTCATAGGTAATGGAACAGGAATCAATATGAAATAAAATTATAAATTTGAATTTAATAAAATCGATTATTTCTTTTAGCATTTTGTCTTAATTTATTAAAAATGCATAGAATGTTGAATGAAACATGGTCGATAAGCGCTATTCAACTTCTAAATACTCTCTACGCTCGTGACTTTAAAAATGCCCTTATAATGTCATATATTTTTATGCTTTTTTCAAAATTAATATAAATAATATCATAACAAGGCAGTCAATTTGGACAGTGTGTACTCAACGGCTTGAATCAGAGTGTATGTTGAAATAAAACGAAATGAAAGTATAATCTTACAAATAATTTTAAAAAATGGTTCCCCCCGAAATTATGATGACATTTTGCAATAAAGTTTCGTTGTATTTATTGTGATATAAAAGAGTTCAGACTCCAGCTCCTTGTTCTGGAAAAATACTGGAGATTGGTTGGACATGGAATTTTTTTAACCCTTGAGAGCACGTCGATCAAGTCTTTTGGAGTGACAATAAATTTTGATAAGATAATTAAAGTTTTGAGCGAGCAAATTAGTATAATTGTTTATGATTTTTTAACACGCGGAAATAAATTTAATATTCAAATCAAAATTAGGGTATTTGAAGGTTAAGTGTTCCGACTTCAGTTCGAAAATCAAAGTGTTCAGGTAATCGGAGACCCCCCTACAGCTGATTTGTGGAAGTATAATGAGTCCGGAAAGATCACGATGAAACCAAATATAACTGCGTTTGTTTACAAAATCTCGAGAATTCAATAAAAATGGGCACAATTTATCTTATATTTTTTTAAAATAAAATTGGATTGTATGCGGCAGTAGGAAATTGGGTTGAAACTACATGCCAAACTACTTTTTTTTCATTTTAGCACATTCTATTCTATCAAATTAACACTTGATATACTATACGAATCGAACGCTATGGTATATTTTTTATTAAAGTTTTGATCAATTTTAATTGAATGGCGCAGAACCCGCTCGGGGAAAAGTATAGATAAATGTTCTGGTCCCAATAAAATACTAAATTAATGTTTTGTTTAATCACTTTTTCTTTTACTACGCGAACAATAAAGTATATAGTTGTAGGTATAGGTTAGTGCAGATAGTGAATCATGGTTAATAATAGATTGTCATTCGTTGGCGAAGACTCAATTCAATGATCATTTAACTAGAAGAAAATAATCAGAATTAATTAAATTTTAAGAAATAAATTATATTTTTCGTCAGTTATAAAATCCAAGACCAAAATGGTAAATGAACTCTGCGACCTCAAATCAAATTAATTAATTAAAATCCGGCAGTAAAAATTTTGAAGTAAAAAACCTAATCTTCAATAGTCACATCGATGATCTTCCCTAAGAATATTTGGACGATCGACCACATCATCTGTGAAGCCCTCTAAAGTGCGTCGAGAATTCTTCTTATAAGTACTCCAGCTTACAAAAATAAACCATTTTCTAATAGATACAGGGGTGATGGGAGGAGGTATTTTAATACAATGTATTAATTTTGTGTATTAATTGATTGATGATTGACTGTGAGTAATGAATAATACATAATGCAATACTGTACTTTTATAAAGGAATTTATAGAGAGAGGTTTGGCTACTAAAATGTAAGATTTTCATTACAATTGTATAAAACATTAAATTAATGTCTGGTTTTATAATTTTTTCTTTTACACCATGAACAATGAAGTATGTCCATCTTTTTTGTGTTCTTCTGTGTCTAAGTTTTTTTTTAATATTAAGTAACAGTTTATGTGCTACAAGATTCACCAGTTTTCAGTAAGGACACGAGTAAATAAAACCTTTCTTTCTTGGCAATAAAATGACAATTTCAGTGCTGCCAACATTAACATTAGCTGTGAGTTGATGTGCAAAAATATTGGCATACTGTGATTTTTTCAAAAAGATAAATAATTGATTTTGCTGTGTTTTTAATGGAGATTGTGTACTTTGAAATTATAACTAATATTGCAATATTTAAGGCAAAGTATTAATAATACAGTCGCCTCTAGTTAATTCGAAACTCGATAGACACTTAAAATATTTCGAATTATTTATAGTTCGAATTGTCGAGTGTTAAACTTCGATAAATTCGAATTACCGGGTGGTTTTATTAAGTAACAGAAGTTTTTTGTTCGAATTACCGAGAGCATAAAATTTAAATGATTAAGAAATATCAAGAGAATTTGTGGGGAACTCGTGATAGCTTTGAATTATTAAGACGTTCTAACTACGGAATTTTTGAATTAACAAGAGTCGACTGTATATTTAATAATTTTTTAAGTTAAGGTAATTTAAAAACTATTTGACAAATGTGACAATTGTAAAAATGCTTGATTCCAAGAATTTAAAACAAAATAGTTTTTTTCAGTCCTAATCGAAAAGCTTTTATTTATTTAGTTTCGTATACCTGGTTTATTTTTTCACATCTACTATCAAATATAATTTATTGCTTCTAAGAGTTATTACTGTTGTTAGGGCACGCCTTAGACATGTTCTTGAACATATGTTTCTGTCAAATTCCATTCTCGACTTTGATTGACTTTTTTCTAAGGAATTTGACAGATTGGGTCGTAAACTAATCTAAGGCGGCGGCCAATTTTGTTTTTTTGCATTGATACTTTAATGAGGAACTGGTATTTTGTTACTGATTGTCATAGAAAACTCAAAAGAACAATTTTCCATATAAAAAATGTGAAAATGAAACACAATTATTTAAATTCTATCTAATACATAATAATATTTATTGAGATATATATGTAGTATTTACATGTTCGATAACGATCTATTGGTTGCATCTATTCAAATCACTATACATGTTAGAATGTATCACCTACTTATTAAACAAATAGGCAAGATTGCTTTACTTGAGATTTTCCAATAAAAATTCAAGACACACTTTAATTCCTTTTTCTTCATTTCATTTTTGTTTTTTTCTTTTGTTTTGTTTTATTCTGGTGTTTGTTGCTGTAATCCATTTTATAAATGGGTGACCACGATATCGTCTTCCAGTTCGTCGTGCTCGTCGTCGGTCTCTGGCACCGCGGGTATTCTTGGTTCGGGTGTGGGGCTCTTGCGGCTCTCCTCGATCGCCCTCAGTCTCGCTTCCTGCAAGATCGCAAAAAAACAAAAGAAGATCGATTTAGTAGACTGTCAATTAAAAGCAGCATATTGGATTGATGTGATTGTGATGGAGATAAAAAAGATTTTTTGGGTTTGGCACTAATTTGAGTTTCTTAAATGTTCAGTTTTTTTTTAAATTAAGAAAAAACGTTTATTAGTCACCATTTATGGACGGTGATGTATAAAATGCAAATGATGACTTTTAAATAGGAACATCTTTTTTTTTAATACCGAGGTATTAAGAATTTAATATTTATGTGATTGAGAATATTTTGTTTTTTTTAAAGAATTAAAGCTAAGAATTTCTAAATTCTGAAGCAAAAAGTAGAAATTTGAATACTACACGGAAAAAAAGATTATTAAATGTTAATTTGATAGAAATGTAAATTATTACATGTAATAGATATATTTTGTCGTATTTTAAGACTTCAATTAATGTTGTTTTTTTAATTTTCTAATGATTAATTTTTTAACTAAAATTGGGAGAAAGAATCATTTTAAAGCTATTGACCACCTGTAAAAGAAAACTTTGGAACTATCACATCTGTCTAATTTTTTTGCAGATAAATCTAAATTTTAAAATACTTTTTTAAGCATTGTACGTGTAGGATGATCATGTATCGCTGGGTTTTGACATCCAATGGATCTTTTAAGATCAGCGACAGTATCAAACAAGGAAAAGAATTTTTGGAAAAACCTAAATACTAGATCATATGATTTTTTTCTTCATATTAGCATAATTACATAAAAAAACAAATTTTGGCATTTTCGATTTTGTTTTTTCCCCGAATAATATTTTGCATGAAAAGAACGTTGTTTTATTATTTTGATTATTCTCAAAACCGTAATTCGATTTATGAATATTAATGATAATTGGCCATTGTGCACTGACATGTCATCTTCAGAATGTAAATCTCTTGACAATTTAGCGCTTTCTTTTGTTTTTTTCTTCTGTTGTGCTCCGAGGCAAAAATAATTCCAAGTTTTGCAATGCGGCAATGGTCTTTAAATTTGGGAAAGGTATATTGATGCCGTTGGACTTGACGAATTGAATACTAATACACGTGCTCAGGTAAACTAGTTTCAACCAATATTTGTTTTTGTTGTTGTTATTGTGTGGTGGAAAAAATGGGCAGCGCAAAAATCGCAGCAACCTTTAAGTCAAGTACGCGGGCCGCCGCCTGCTTGTTAATTGCCCAAGTGTGGGTGCGCTCAAGTGCAGTACCTGAGCCCATTTCTTAGAAGTTGAACTTTGCAAGAACTTTCAAAGCATTCTTGTGCTCCGTTCTTTCGATTCGTGTTTATCGGACAAATGACTGTTGGTTATGTTAAGTTCAAACCAGTCCGATCTCGATCATTTCGTATCCGTTATAAAACCAATTCCCCATCCCAACAACAACCACAAAGAAAAAACAAAAAATAATATCAAAGCCAAGACGTATAAAATCCCCATGATCGTTTACTGCGACCGATGGTCATCGTGCATAAACTGAACCAATAAATTATTTGCCAAGCACGAAGAACTTTTATTCGCCATTTCTTTTTCCATTTGGTCTGATCTGTGCTATAAAATGTCAATATAAAGTTTAGCTTTACAGAAATTATATATTCTTTTCAAATGTTCTTTGTCTAGGCTCCAGAAAACTGTTGTTTGAGAAAAAAAAGTCCACGAGGTGGAATAATTAGAAATAACCTAATTTCCTTAATTAAATGAATTTTATTTAACCCAATTATATCTATACTTTAAAATAAAAATTTTATTTAAATTTAACTCGTTGAAATTTAATAATTTAAATTGATTGTCCTTATTTTAAAATGATCTAAGTCTTCAAAACTAATTTTTTTAAAAATAATTTTCTAATAAAGTATAATTTAAACAGTTAGGGTTTAAGTAAATACTACTTTGCAAAGCATGTAATTACGATTCGGAATTTCTAAGATATTCATGAGATAATGTGATAAACACATTTTGTTGAAATATTTGCGGTATTTTCAATTGTTAAAAACAATTTCCTCTCATACTAATACGTGATTAGATTACGAAATGTCAGATTAATAAATTTGCAATGTCAAATTGTTGTTTACTCATCCACTTTAATTATGGCTTCTGGTGACATTATTATTCTCTTATCAGACAATTCATTAAATAGTGTTTAGGCTCAAATTGAAATATGATTACTGGCAAAGGTCAAAGCTAGAAACACACGGAGTGTTGTTTGCTTGATTTTATCGCTTACCTTTCTTCTGTGTCTGATTTCAACGATAACCCATCCCAAGACACCAAGAACTAATACTGAAAATAGGACGTAGAGCTTCATTCTGGCACACAATGTTGTGGAATATGAGTAGGCGATCACAAAACCTGAAAAGAAAAGATTTTTGATAAAATATTGCACAAAAGATTACATCAAAATTGTTTTATAAATATTTTTTTTACTCCTAATTTTTAATTGAAAAAGAAATCTCAATAAATCAGTTATTAATGACAAAATATCGTCAAAAACTTCAGTTCAAATCATTTAAGTTAAGATATTGAGCAACATAATTTGATATATTAAACTAATTAATTAAATAATTATGTTTTTAAACTGTCAAAATTGAAAACAAAACGATGATTTTGTCAAGGCAAACTTGATCGTTAATATTAGAGCGCGATTGCAAACTCGCTTTATTCTGCACCCAGAAATGAAAAAAAACGAGGAAACGCCTTATTTTAAATAGGTGTATTAAAAACGAATTAACTTTTACTTTTAACCCCATAAAAAGCTGTTTAATGTTTTTTGACACATTTAAAAAGAATTTTCATAACAGTATCATATAAAATTTTATGAAATCTATTAATGTTCTCTCTTTATAGTCATTTAATGATGTAATAAAAGATTGATAAATTCTGAAAAAGCCGATTGTTACTAAAAATAAGATTTTAAAAATGAAAGAGTCTCACCTGCTGATTCCCAAAGCCTGTAATTAGAGAAGGCAGCCTCTTTGTTTCTCCTGAACAGAGCTCCGTAAATTCCTGTGAATAATTGTTAATTAATAAATGTCAGCTCAAAGAGCACGAGCTTTTGAATTTACCATTGATTTGGGTCTGCCAGACGGCATCTCCGACGCCCCAGAGGCCGGACATGGCGAAGAAGATGAGTGGGATGTCGGGGGAGGGTCGCCAGAAGAGCATCACGATGACGATGGCGCCGTGGGTGAGGACTCCTAGGAGAATGATCGGGATGCGACCAATGTATTTCATGATCATTCCGAAGACGATCGAGCAAATGGCGTTCACCACTCCAAAGCAGATCATCACGTAACCGATCTGGTGGATGCCCAGAGCACAAGATACATAGGCCTAGAGGAGAAATAGACAAGAATTTAATCAATTGTAAAAGATGTATAGAAATAGACTGATTGCTATAAAATTTAAAAAAATTAAGAGTTATTGAAGCCACAAACGCAGCGAGTGCTTTAAAGAAGGCCCGAGTGTTTAATAATGCTTATCGACCGTGTTTTATACAAAATTTTATGCATTTTAAATTAAATAAACAGAAAAATTTAAAAAAAAACGTTTTCTTAAAATCAAATTTAAATTTTTTGGTCCCGTCACGTTTTTTTCCTTTCCTTTTCTAATTCCAAGAATAAATGAAGAAAGCTTTATCTTACATTTCTTACTTTCACAAAGAAAATATCATCCGTTAACGGGTGATTTAAATTGAAATGGAACGAAAACAGTTTATTTAGTACTATTTTGTACTAATTTAGTACTGTTTTAATTTTAACTTCTCGATAAAACAGTCACAATCCCACACATGCATCCGGAAATACAGTTAATTAAAAACAAATCTGACGTACATGTAAATTTGACCGATTTTTTTTCACAATTTAATAAAATAGAAAAAGCACTTGTGCTATAAAAATGACTTTGACAGAAAAACTTTTAGTTTCATAATATCGATTTTTTGTAACTAAATTGCATAAAATACTTTAAAAGAAATTAAAAGTGTTTTATAAAATGAGTTTGAACTATTTTCAAACAGATAAAATTTTGAATCAAATACGGAAATTCCTTTTTCTGGAATGCGAAAGCACCTGACTGATTAATAACCACCCACTTTTCAATCTTGTTGTAGAAATTACTATAAAATTGGAGTAATAAAATAAAAAAAAGTGAACAATGCCTACTTGTGTGAAATCGGCGCCAATAAACGCTTGTTCCATTCCGATGAATACTGTGATTGGAATTAATAGTTGCTGGTTGGGCTTTTTCAGCTGTTTAAATGTCGCTGTGAGCAGTTCGATGCCGGAGATTTCCATCGCGGACACCGATCCTCGTCGCTTTTCTCCGTACCTGGACAGAGGATCGAGGAGGAGGGCGATTGTTATGACAGCGGCGATGATACAGCTCAGGTAGATGGCGGAGATCTCAAAGATTTCAGCATCTGGAGGTCGTTCCAGGTTGGCGTTTCCCATTGTCGATTTCACGCAGAAATTCGCTCCGCAGAGGTCCAAATTCGTAGTCACGTTGTCGTGTCCACCGCCGCCATGAGCGCCACTGGAGAGCACCAGACTGGAAATGAGGTTTCCCCAAAGCTCAGCCGTTTGCCAGGCGAGAAAGAAGAAGCCAAAGAAGCGCACGATGATCGCCTCCACGGACTGCTCTGTTATCTTGGCGTATACCTGACCCAGTTGCGTTAAATATGTCGCCTTGGAGGCCCACATAGGAGCTGCTCCCAAACCAAGGATTATTCCCGCGGGAATCAAGGTGTAGAAGCTAAGGGAGTTTATAAAAATAAATAATTTCATTTTTATTTACGTATTAAATCGTTTAATAATGTTTCTGAATATAATTTAATGCTTTTGTTTTTTTTTATTTTTATCACGGTTTTATAATAAAAGTGAAATCTAATTACCAATGAAAAATTATTGAATTTGTTTTTTCGTTTGTTTGAATCGACTTCCATCTAAAGAATTTAAAAATTGTAATCAAAATATTCTTTTGTTTTTTTTATAGAAAATATGTCATTATTATGTTATAAATTGACATAAACAGGTATAAACAACTTATGCTTTATTAGACATTAAAATTACAATTTTGAAGTTTGTTTTTAAAGAAATTGATATAGATTGGAATGAGTTTCGTGAAAATTCGATTAATTTTTTGGAAATAAAGTCAATATTTTCATTTTCGAACTCAAATAGAAAACTATTTTGTTTTTTTTTTTATTTATATCTGGTCGTAGAGATAATACTGGTTATCATTTTAAAATGAAAACCTTAAAATTAATGATCCTATTTAAAATAATAATACCAAATCTTGATTTTGTTTTTTGGTTTGGAAAATGTAAATGATCTAGTTTTCACATTAAAATACAAAGATCAGACTTACGTGGGATAAAATTGGGCTCCAATGTAAGGGGCGTAGCACAGCATACTGAAGACTAGTGTCCATTTCACAGTCAAGCGACGAATAACTAATGTTGGAATAAATATACAACTAACGACTATGGCTGCATAAATAGCTGCTAAGGAAACTGTGCCCTGGAAGTAGAAAATTGGAATTATAATATTAATTTTTATGCCAATAAAATAATAAATATAATATTAAATAAATGGAATAATTATAAAATTTTATGGCTAATTGATTGATTGTGTTAGAATTGAACATCCTTTCTAGGTAAAAACATAAAATGTAACACATTTTTCAAGAACTCCAACTTCAATTTTGACATTGAAGAAAATTTGTTTGTAGATTATGACTTGCGAAATATATTTCGTTATCATCTATTTAAATTATTTATTTTTATTTAATTGGGTGTGGTTTTTGATTATTTAAAATAAAACCGCTATTTTCAAATTTAAACTAGTTTTTTACGATTGTTATACATTACTTTATTTTTGGGTAAAAATACATTTGATTGGAGCAAAACAAACGAATTTGAAATTTTCACCATTGGAATTGAGTTTGAATATCAAATTTGCATATCAGAAAGTGGTCAAAACACTTTTTTCGTAAATGATAAAAAACCAAATGATATAAACTTGTTTTACTATCATTTCCATTGAAATGATTTTTTTTGCACATGAGCGTAAATTGTGAAGTAGTGGGTTTTTATTAATTTTTCTACGAAATATGTTCCAAAAGTTTGATTATTAATTTATGGAGTAATTTTTTCCAACTGGATGATATTAAAATTTAAAGTTTACGGATCTTTTGTTTTTATTTTCAGAAGTTGATTCATTGATTGTCATTTAAATTTTGTTTTAAAAACGAGTCAATGTGTGAGAAAATGTCGAGCAATATGGGTATTTTTATAAGTTTTTAATTAAAATTAGGCTAAATCATCAATTAAACTTTTTTTCACAAATTCTATTCAATTCAATTCTTAATCAAAATGCTTCCAACAATCGATTTGGAATCAAAACACGGAAAGCTGACAATAATTGCTTATCTCACCATCAATTTCACCCGGCATTTAATTGCCGAATTGGTCTATTAGTCGTCTAGAAAGAGTTTGCAATTGCATTTCGCACGTGTTTCAAGACGGAAACACGTTGATCGAATTAAATGGTGCTCACTTTATTTTTGGTTACTCAATCAAAAATCCGGATTAATTAACCCTTACTTGGATGTATTTTTAATTTGAAAAATCGCAAAAATATACTACGGGTTCGATATTCATCACTTAATTAATTTTTAATGAAATATGGTGTCTTTTGAACAAAGTAATTATTTAATATTAATTTTTAATAAGCTTTCCACTTTTGGATATTAAAATGGAAATTCTGTCAAAATTATTAGTGTGTAGTGCAAGGTCATCACTTAAATAGTAAATTTACGACATTTTTCCACAATAGGATTTTTTCCATTTATACTGGTAAATTAATATAATTAATTTGACTTTAGTTACTTCTATTTAATTTAATTTGTTCTTCTTTCAAGAAAAAAAACTTTGCCAAAAATGTACAATTTTTAAATAACAGTGAGTGTTTTACCGAATTACAGAATGCTTATCGACCAATTTTCATATAAAATTGTATGCATTTTTAAACAATTTAATACAAAAAATCATCGTTTATGAAAATTCAAATTTAAAATCTAGTTTAGCCGAGACACACTTTTGGTGACATAGGGAAAGTATAATATTATATCCATCTCTTGCACGTAGTCGCAAATTATCGTAATATGAGAGCTGTATTGGCGTATCATTTAACAATAATATATTCAAATATTCATCCGTTAAATCGTCCACTAACCGGTGAAACTACACTGGAACTGACTTCCGGTCCATACAAATTTGATGGATTTCTGTTTAAAAGCATTCTTTAAAGCACTTGTGCTATGAGTACGATTTTTATAGAAAAAATTTTAGAGCCATAATATCAATTTTATGCGAAAAAATTAAAAAGAATATTTAAATCAGTTAACTTTAATGAAAATTTAAAACTTAGTTTAGCTGAGACACACTTTTGGTGATATAGGGAAAGTATTTTTTCTAGTATCCCCTCTCTTGCACATGGTCGCAAATAGTCCTAATTTATAGAGAGGTCAGATATTGGCGTTTCATTTAATAATAATATAGTCAAATATTCATCCGTTAAATCATCCACTAAAACAGTTCGACCATGCACAAAGAAACTCACGTCCATATAAATTGTGCTTTGAAGCATTTGTTCTATAAAAACGATTTTGACAGAACAAACTTTAGTGTAATAATATCAATTTTATGCATAAAAATTATTTGTAAAAAAAGTAAGCTCTACAAAGGGTTAACAATCGAATTGACTAGCTTACCAATCCATCCTTGGCGTTGATAGAAGACTGCAGATTGGCTGTGCCCTGGAAGGCTGTAAACTGGATCATGAAGGCCAGGGAGACGACTCCGATATTTTTGAGGATTCGCCATTTTTCTGAGACGGTAAGTTTGACTTTTTCTCTCATCGACGCCGTGTCCGGATCTTTGTTTTTGTCCAAATCGTACGGTGCTCCCATAGTCATTGTGAGGGCTTTGCGTATTTGATTAGACCCTTATTTGGTATCTGTGTAATAGTTGTAAAATGGAATCGTTAGGAAAAAAAAACAATCGGCAGTAACAATAAAATAATTGATATATGAAAAATTCGGTTTGCAATTCGTCATTGAATTAAATTGAAGGTAAATCTGCCAGCCAGCATTGCAAATTGAATGTGTGTGTATGTTTGTAAGTGCACATATGATTCTAAACTGAGCTCCACTTTTTTCGGAGGAATTCACTTTTCAATGATATAGCCATTATAACTTTTTACATCAAATTGAAACTTTCCGCGCGCGCTGAAAATTGACTCTCTGTTTATATTTGTGACGACGATTTCTGGTAAACATATTTTCGAATTATGAAATTCTGGAGTAAAAACATACATAATTAAAATGTTTATGAGGAATTTCACAATTCCAAAAATTGATGATAATTGATAAATATTGTTGTTTGTAAATTGAAATGTTTTCCATAACACAACTATATAAAGTATTCCACAAATATTTTCGTTTTGTTTGTGATTTTGTATTGTAGGAATTAATTTGCGCATAAATTGCAAAACAAACACAATTAATTATGCAATTCATGTAGTTCGAGTTGATGTGGATTGTGGATCAAACGCAACTTTTCGTTTTAAATAAATCTGATTGAAATGTAGTTCAATTTCGGACATTTAGATTAGAACTAATTATTTTAATTGGCGAATTTCAATAATGTTAATTTGTTTTTTATACCAATACCTGTTTTAATACTATTCGCAAAAACTGAACAATTTGGGTAAATCAGATCAAATTTGAATTTTTGATTGCGTAAATTCTGTTTGAAGTGTTAATTTAAAATAAAACGCTTTAAATTAAAATGAGATTGCTTTACGCATTTAATTTAACATTATTTGTGCAATTCCGTATCGAAAAGTAGCCATTTCTTAACGCAAATTGGTACTGTAACGGTTTACTTTACAGCACGTGTGCGAAATTTTCATGCAAATTGGTCACCAATTTAATGAAATTACATATTGTTGTCATAACCAAATCTCTGCACTTTGAAATATTTTAAGCTGAGAATTTCGTTAACCCTTTCGACCCGGCTCTGAACCATAAGTGTTGAAATAAAATTAGTGATTGATTATCAATCAGGTGCATTAATATAACATCGCAGCATCGCCAAAATCAAATATATCCCTTTGCAAGGACACTCGAACTGGTACAACGTATGTACCAGCTGGGTCGAAAGGGTTAAGAGATATTCTCATCTAACTCTAATAAACACATTGTGTCTTACTTGTAATCAATTGAATGAAATTATATATTATTGTCAAAACTAAATTTATTATTTAAATATTTTAAAATTAAAATTCCGTTATCAGTTGTTGCACAATTTGAGAAAACCTGATGTAAATGGTTTTATTATTAATTATCGTTTAACTTGATTTTTTTTCTCAGAATAACACAAAATAGCGTTCAATAAACATGTGAAATAAGTTATTACAGCACTCATTTACCTATTTTTACTTGCTGCGTTCGTAAAAATACATAGTAAATTCGTGCTGCAATAACCTCTATTTCACCACTTGTATCGAAATATAATATTTAAGTACTAATCCAAAATATGAAAATGATTTAAATTGAAATATGATTAGTCCATTGTTTTACGTCAATTGCTCTAACATTATTTACTATAATATTTGATTTTTGAAACCGAAATAAAATATTAACTTAGATGTTTAATATTTGAATTTCAATAACATAAACTTGCAAAGTTCAAAACACTTTGGCCGATGAATTTAGAAATACCAGATGATATTCTTTTTCGATGCCAGCTTCCCAATAGTTGTCATTTAAAATTCAAATTAATAGGAAAGACAAAGCATTGAGATATGTTTTAAATATTTCCAAAATATAATAAATTCTTTATCAATTTCTTCCGGAAACAAATGGGTTTATAATAGGTTTCAATAAAAATGTGTTGAATTGAAAGCTTTTAAACCTGTCATTGACATTGAGTAAACACAAATTCCAATAAAAAACAAAACTAATCATAATGTGGATGAAGAAATAATTCAAATTTGTGTGTTTTTTATTCGAAATAAATGATTTAACCATCAAATTCATCATGTGATTCAATAAAACAATACAGATTTCTAACTCTGTGACACATTTGATTGCAATCGCAGACGGCGTCGAATAAAAAAAAACAAAATCCATGTTTGAGTCAAGAATTCATTCAAAAACTATCAAAAATTCCTTTGTAATTAATACAAATTGATTTAAAACCGTTTCAAATCAACATTTAAGTAGATCCTGGTCATTGATGTCAATTTAGAGCTTGAGTTATGGGCTAAACTTTTTATTGCGGACTTTGTGTGAGAGACGTCTGAAATGTTTTACGTTATTGAAATAAAGTGAAAAAAAATAATTGGTTTTGACGAAGTAGAAGAAGAAGAGAGGAGGAGGAGAAACAAAGAAATAAAGAACGTTTTTGCGCGTTTAAGGAAGTGACAAAAATGAGAAAATACATAAACAATCGAAAAAGCTGTATCCATATTCAGTCAAGGTGATTAACAGTGACGTCAAAAAGTGATCGAGTTTAGGTTTCCCTTTGGCCAAACCATTGACCGGTTTTAATGCAAAATATTTCATATTTCATGCGCCGGTGGGGAATTCCACTGGAAAAATATTGCCAATAAAAGTTAATTGTTGTTTTGATTTCTTAATTTGTAAACGAAATACTTATGTAAAGGACACCAAAATTGATCCAAATAATTATGAATTCATAGCTAAACTATTTTTACTCATGGTAACAAAGTTCAATTGAATAGAATTAATCGAAAGTCATCATATTAAATCGGTAATTAAAACAATAAATGTCTCCATTCAATTACGTTTTGGATTTACGGTCGCGGCTTTAAATTTAATTTTGGGTTTGTAAACATTTATGGATATAGTTTCAGCTGTTTGGCAATTGGTTTTCGGCTCTCAATTGAATACAATATGAGAGCTCGGTTTTTAAAATATTCAAATGTAACCGGCAATTGATAAGTATTCATTTAATTAATTGCATACAATCAGTCGGTTTATCTTTTATTTTTGTAATATTCAATTATGTTTTTTCTATCAATTATGACTTGAATAAATACCTAAAGATCTTTTTAAAATCTACATTATTAGTTTTTTATAGTCATGCTTACGTTTCTCAACAAATAAGCTTAATATTTGTCACAAAATCATTTGATTTTCAAATGATGGATGAATTATTAAATTTCAAACAAAACAAAGTAGGTGCTGATTAACAATTTTTTTCTACGTTTTGTTTTTGTTAGTTTCAAACTAATATTATTATCATAGTGTAAATTTGCAAGGTGATATATTCCGAAGGGGAAACGTGTTTTGTTTTCTCTTTACGTCATGGTTTTTCAGATCATGTATTTTTTAATAAAATCTAGTTACCATTGATTTATTTAATTTTTTTTATGAAACCTTGATTAATACAATTTTGTTTTCTTATGTATATCTTCATATTTATTAGAAAAATTGCCAAAATTTCGTTAAATATAATTTTTTGATCATAGTAGCTTGTTTTTATTTTGTTTTTGAAATTTAAAAAAGTCATTAGGCATGTCATAATCTGAAATGAAAATATTTCATTTATGCTGATATTGTGAATTCTATTATTTGATTATTTTAAATTCAGAAATATGTAAAGCAATTAGATTTGGAAATACTTTCTAACAAGATTTTTTATGTATTAGAAATGAGTAATCACTTATTATGTAATAGAGAGATCTTTAATGTCATTGAGGTTCATTTCAATGGTTGGTTTATAAAAATTGTTTCGCAAAATTATGATCCCCTGCTGTTTTAAATGAAAAATTTGCGGTTTTACTTTCAAAGCAATCAAAGTCAATACATATTTATTACTTATAGTTGAGATTGAAAAATGACAAACTGTCACAACCGTTTTGAAATAACGATTTATTTACTTTTAAAATATAATTGAACAGAGATTAAAAAGAGTTTAGTAGCCTTTCATATAAATAATGTTCAAATCCTTTCCTATTTTTTCTTCTTCTAATCTTAGAGTGCTTTGACCTGTCAATTGATCAAGTTTGTTTTAAAACCATGTGATCGTTAAATGATCATTTCATCTCGTGTCAAATGGGTGGAATATTAAGTGATATATAATTACACATCCAATTGAGTTTGTTTTTCTTCAGACCTCTTTATGTAAAAGTTTAAGAGCCACTTGGAATGTATTTAGCACGTGCAAATATTTATTTTGGCCCACATTTTGGTCAACTCGATGAAGCTAACAATCTAATCTACTTTATCAAAGAGACGAATCGATCAATCTTTGCATGATTTTGATTGCTGATTTGTATTTGACCTAAAAAATAATTTGAAAAAAAGCATAGATAACCAGTTTTTCAAACACCATATTTGGCCACTTAATTTCCACAAGATTTTGTCTTTTGCCTTTTCTATCGTACCATAATTTAAAACCAGTTCTTGTCAAACATGCGATTCTAGATTGTACTCGATCAAAATGTAAAATTACAGTTTAAAAATAATATCCACTCATTACTTATAATAGACTGAAATTGTGACGGAAAATGAGGTTAAATATTTTAGTTTACGCTCAAAGCTCTCAAAGTTTAGAGCTTTGCAGAGTAAATTTTATCTAGTACCTACAATTTGATCAAGGAAGCAAAAACCGTGCGCATTGTTTGAACTATATAAATGATATTTTGCGATTTTATTATCATTGGAAATTGGTAACAATTGACTTTAAACATCTGTTCTGTTGATCGGTTCTATTATAAAATGTGTTTCCGTTATCATGTGTATCACGAAAGAGAACACACATCGCATTTTACATAATACAGAAGCGAATTTGCAGAGCAATTTGCGAAATTATGACCCATTTAAATTAATTTTATTCAAATATTGAGCCAAAAAAATAATGCCGGCGGAAATTGTCAAAATTAAATCGCAGTCACCCTTGCTTTGACTTTGATGTATAGTATTTTGATTCTTGTTTTTTTTTCTTCTCCTCTTCACTTTGACAGCTGGAGAAATGTGATATTTAATAAAATGGGCGCCTCTTGGCACTCTATCAAACCTCCTCTCCTCTTGTGCGTACATTCATGTCATTATTGGCCAATTCTTTGTTCCAATCGCAAACGTATAAAATATAATAATACATAAATAAGAAGAAAAGCCACCTATTCCGCTTTTGACCGGTAAAATCTGAATTGGACGATCTTGGAAAAAGTAAGTGGTATAGAGGTGTTTTCCATTCTTCACTTTGGTCAGGTATTATCCAGTTTGCGAATACCGTAATGCATTTTTATTTATAGAAACTAATTTTCATGCGCAGGGATCTGAGTTTATAAATAATGAAAAAATATGCGGCGAAAAAATCGAAAAGTCAATAACCGAGTTAGGAATTTCAGTGGAGAACCCTTGAAAACGGACTGCAGTGGCGCAGAAAAGTTGGATTTTTCTCGATCTAATGGCCTCTAACTGGTTAAATGTCTTAGAAAACGATTTAATTCAATTGGAAAAAAAAAATTTTAAATGCCTCCTCCTTTACATATAGGAAAACAAAACACCAACCACGCAACGTCAAATGTTTACAAATTCAGGCATTTCAAGTGCAAATTTTGACCGAATTCATGAAAAACGTTCAATTTGTCCAATTAATTTCTTTATCTGAAAGTGGCGGCGCTGATGGTGGCGTGAAAACGTGAATATTATCCAATGACACAGTTTTATGTTTTGCAGAAAATAGCCGATTTGTGGGCATTTTTTCTTCATTGACTTCAAACGTGATCAATGTGCCAATTTTCGGCCAA
Organism: Clogmia albipunctata; assembly: GCA_001014945.1. Classification (NCBI taxonomy): domain Eukaryota; kingdom Metazoa; phylum Arthropoda; class Insecta; order Diptera; family Psychodidae; genus Clogmia; species Clogmia albipunctata. Next base: position 2,578 of record JXOV01018727.1, on the reverse strand, counting down.
TTAAGTCTTAACCAAAACAATAATTTAAGTCCGTTTGGTGAACCCCCAAAGATTTGACAAACGATTTTGGCCAATATAAATAAGAAAAACAACAATTATCCCAACTTTGATCTCAATTTATGGCTTCCAGGAACCCAATAAAAGGTGACTAGATTGTTTTAAGAAATGTTTCACCTTGAAAGGCTGATTGATTTTAAAAAACAGTGTTGAAAGTTGTATTTTTTATTTTCAAACTCCTTTTGGCGAAAATGAAATGGAATAGAAATTGTTTTGAAATAAGATGGATAGCCGTATTTTAAATCTAAATATCTTAATCATGATCGGTTTTATTTAAGGTTTGCTGGAAATTTTATGGTGTGGGAACTTTTCTTTATTTTTATTTAACTTTATTATCGAAAAAAACCATAAATTAGGCTAGATTTATCTGTATCGACTGTTATTTTAGCCGTCGGGCTCGATAACAAATTGAAAAGACGTAACCAAACGTCAAACTGTTGATGTAAAAAAAATAAAATATTCAAATCAATAGAATAAAAACAATGTTATCTTTTAAAGAGCTACATGCGTAATATTAAGAGGATATTTATTATATAAATTATAATTATAGAATTATAATTCGCTTATGCAAATAATGGCCTCAAATATTTTACACACACTTTTATGATAATAAATTATTCCTTATTGAAGATATCTTCACACTTGTTGACACTTATTTTAGCAAACGTGTTTTGAAAGTCATTTATACAACATGACCGATAAGTGCTACAATATTAAACAGTCGATTATATAGAGAAGAGATAAGATAAATGAAATTTAAAAAAAATATTTTTAAAAGGTCGGCTATTACAGTAAGATCTTAAATACGAAAGAGACTTAAATATAATTTGTGCAATTCACTTAAGTAAAATGCTCGATTTGCGTGCGGAAAAGTGGTATTTTGTCGCCCTTGTGCGGCAAAGGCTGTCAAAAGTTATAACAGTGTCATTAATTAAGTATAGATTCTTATACAAGTCAATACAGGGCCCTGATGACAGCCAAAAAAGTGCAAAAAATAATCGAAATAATCCGAACCAATGTCGTCAATTCTCAAAAAGTGGAATCAACTAAACGTTTAAAAACCCCAAGTCACAAACATAACACTTGTCTTGAATGACTGCTAAATAAGATTTTTTTTAGATATCTTTGAAATTATAACAACACAAACAATTGTTGTTTATATTTATTTGTATAGCTCACAAAATACACAAGACTTTTGACACATGTACATAATTATATTCTTTTATTAAAAAATTCAACCAAACTATTAACAGAAAAAATGGTATAATCCAAAATGCCTGCGTATTTCTGTATTTATTCTTCCTAGAACCTAGACAATAAAAAAATGATGAGCTAATACGGTAATTCCACTATTATACATTAAAGAAATTTTAAATGGAAGATTTTATCCAATTTATTTCGTATATTAAAAAAAAGTGTTTTCTCCTTAGACTTTCAATTTGACAACTTTAAAATAACAATTATTCAAAGTAAACTAGATACTTTTTTTATCACGAAAGTACATTTGATTCGTCCCGCTTATTCATATTAAAAATTTATTCATTGAAATTAATTTAAAGAGAAGTTATTCCAAGAACAATTTGTTCTGTTTTTTGTTTGACAGTTCAGTAAAAAAAACAAAAGCATTTGGTTCCTAGATTGAATTCTGATTTTATATAACAGCTTTATAACAAAACTTCGTTTTAATACATTTATAGCACAAATTTCAAAATAAAAACTAAACTGGTATAATCCAAAATGTCTGTGTATTTCTGTATTTATTGTTCCTAGAACCTAGACATATTTGCGAATATAGGTAGGAATTGCACAAAACGTAGTACGCAACGGTAAGTAATGCTACTTTTTAAGTCTCATTTCGTTATCGCCTCAGTCGACAAATTTGGACCTCGACAAGGGAAAAGTACATCATTACCTACAGTTCCCTAAACTACTATTTATGATGTTCTTTAATAATCCAGAAAATGTAATAGTGCGCTAAAAACTTACTTATTCCACTAGTGTTCTAACGACATCATCATTGAATAAAAAAAAATATTTAAAAAGAGTTTCCTTTTGAGATGTTTGGAGTTTTATGTAAAAAAGTGAAACTATTCGTAAATGTTTGCAATTACGGGTGGAAAACAATGATTGTAATCAAATAAATGTCATTTAATTAAAGCAGATAAAGTAAATTTAAATACTAGTACAATATGGCAAATTGTAGTATCGGGTATGTTATTAAAACGTGCTATCATTATATCATTTACCTTGGTTTGACGCCATCTATAATTTGCGATTTCCACCAAATTTAAGTAAATTAATTTCGAAGGCCGGCAGTTCAATGAAATTTTATATTTTTGTAAATAAAGATGATCCTGGATAAATTTATATTCAATGCCAGAAAGTGACAAAATTGATCATTAAAATATTATTTTTTTGCGCGCGCAAATTAAAATGAGTATAATTTCATGATTTAATTAACTTTCGAGTTCTTTGGCGTGTTGGTGATGAGATTAATATACAGTTACTCCTGAAAGTATTC
>JXOV01018712.1:0-12253 GCA_001014945.1 Clogmia albipunctata | reverse complement strand
GGAGATATAATGCAAAAAGAAGTGGAGACAGTGTGTCTCCTTGTAAAACTCCGTTTTTGAAGGGAATATCGTTTGTAAGAATAGTATTATTAAGGTACTATTTATTTATCCAGCTTTTTCACAATAAAAACCATAGAGAATTTTTTTCAAACATTCTTCTAGAAATACGAGGGTGGATTGAGAAGTTTTCGTAAAAAGCGTTGTTTGAGGTTTTACCATATTTCTCAACATAGTCTTCTTGGAGTCTCATGTGTTTATCTAGAAGTTTCTATAATTTAGAGTTTTGTTTTAATCGAAGCTGAACAGAAAATTATTTATTTGTCGATTCCCATCTCTTCCTTTACGAAGACTAAAATGGTGGAATTAGACTAGGGAATGCTATTTAATGTTCTATATTCTCTAGACATGATTATGACTATTTTCAACATTCAAATTTGAAAAAGTTACACGGTGGATAGAAATGTGATACGCAAAATATGTAATGCTGAAGCAGTTCGGAAACTTTGTGCAATTCCGTATTGAAAAGTAGCTTGTTTTTAACGTAAATTGAATCTGTAACGGTTTTTACAGCACAGAGAGCGGTAATATTTTAAAATTTTCACGCGTTTGAGTCACCAATTTAAAGAAATTACATATTGTTGTCATAAGCAAATCTCTACACATTATCATTGAAATATTTCAATTTGAAAATTTCGTTTTGAAATATGATTTGTTGTTCCACAATTTCAAAAAACCGCTGTGAACGGATTTATTATTAATTATCGAGTAACTGGTATTTTTTCAGAATTTTACAAAACAGCGTTCAATACACATGTGAAATCGGTTATTACAGCCCTCATTTACCTATTTTTGTTCGCTTCGCTCGTCAAAATATATGGTAAATTCATGCTGTAATAACCCCTATTTCATCACTTGTATCGAAATATATTATTTTTTATAATTAAAAGTATTACAGAAACTTCTATTTAAATATATACGAGTAGGACTCCAAGAAAACTATGTTGAGAAATAAACCAAAAAACATGATCAATACGTGCGTTTTCTTGCTCATTACGGAAACTTTTTAATCCACCCTCGTAATTTTTAATTTTATTAAAAAAATTAAATTTAATTAATATACATTCAACAGCGAATATTATATAAACACAATTTAATACTTTTCAAAATGATTACGTTTAAGTTCACAAACCCGGAACAATTTTAATTAGGTCAACGGGTGCCTCAAGTATTGAAAACCATAACATCGCATTAATCTGAAATACATTATATTAGATGAATTCAAAAATTCCATTTGCTGAAAACAACAACTTTGGGGTTTAATTTTAATATATCAGAGGGGAAAAGTTTTGTGAAATGTAAATCAAAACTTTTGTCTGAAACAATTAATATTTCATTTCGGAAATGGCTGGCATGATAATAGAGAACATCAAGTTTAGATGATATCACTGGCGAAAGTATAATCATAAAATGGGATGCCAGTTAAATTATCTAAATTGTGTTTTGCATATTTATGACTGGCAAGTTGGTTTAATACTGTATTTATTCATATTTATTAACCCTCATTTCCCTAACCAAGAAGTGAAGTAAAATGACATTTCTAAAAAAACAATTTAAAAAAATGTAATTGATAACTTATTATCTTATTTACTTCTCAAACTCTTTGGTTTAAATGTTAGGATTGTAATCAATCTAAGAGAAACCCGAACCGCATTTTTTATGTAATTGTTAACTGTTTAAGTTAGCTATATAGTAAGTTTTTAAGAAATAAAACTAATTTCAATTATAGTTAATCGATAATACAATACCCCATGCGTGTTAAATAGAATTGTCAAGGCGGAAATTAACCTGTGATGTGGCTGATTAAATTGATTTTCAAAGTATTCAATTTTTAAGGTTATTTTCAAATAATAAAAGAGTAATAATACGTAAACACACACACTGTGAATGAAGGCTATAACCACTCTTGTTTTCCTTGATATCTCTGGAACCAAAAGAATATCAAGAAAGAACGATTGCGTATGTTACCTTAAGTCACAGTGTAATTGACTAGTCTCTATATTAGATTATTAAATATTTCATAAAGTTATTAAAAATTACTTGTCCAATTTGAGCAACAACAAAATGGCATGGCATCATGTTAAGAAATCAACAATCGCATCATCTCTACCTCTTACCTCATATAATCCTATTTTGTATTTGTAATTAACACAAATATTATTCGTAAAAAATCAATTTATTAGCCTTGATCTTTTAAAAATAATTTTAAATTTTTAAAAAAATTGTATTTAATTTTTTTAATTGAAATTAGTGCAAAACTCTCCCGAAATTCGTCTGGCATAAATTTCGGACAAATCTACGATCCTTTTGAGATAATACAAAAATGTGTGTAATCGAAGAAAATTCTTAAATTTTAGATTATAACAGATTTCTCTACTTGCTTCATTCACCAAATGGACAACATTTGATTAAGTAAATGACGTCATATTCAATCTGAAATTCAGTCAAGATTCCGAAGTTGATAATGGCATTGTTGTCTTTCCTAGTGGACGATAATAAAGTTGAATTTTTGTTTTATTGAATTTCAAAAAACGTTTTGGTGTAGTAGTACGGCACTGGTATCACGAAGAAGCATAAGAACTAGTTTCTCTTTCAAATAATCCTTAGTTTTGTTTTAAGGTTCATTCTTTCAATATAGTGCATAAAATAAAAACTTACTAAAAACAATTGTTTTTCATTCCAGAGTTTAAATTTAAATTTTTTAATCAAACATATTTCAATTATTTCAAAGTAGATGGAAAATAAAAACATAATGTTAGTGATGTTGTGGATTATTACAGGTCGTATTAGATTACGATGATATATTCTCTTGACATGATTCATTACGACTATTTTCAGAATTTAATCTTTAAAAAGTCTTGCGCTGAACTGAAATATGAGAGGATATAAGAGCTTATAGCCTGTTTTTCAAACTCTCGCATTAAAACAAAACTGCCATTCTGATCTGGCAAAAATTCTGAACGTAAGAGTCTAGAAGAATTTTTTAACAAATAAAATAAATTTTCTGAAAAAAATGTGGTTGTCACAATCATATCTCTACACATAATTACCTATTTTAACTCGTTGCTCTCGTCAAAATACAAATTAGTGCTATAATAACCTCTTTTTTACCACATGTATCGAAATATACTATTACGATTTTGTTATAAACAAAAATTTAAAGTTGGCTAAGAAAATAAATCGTAAGATAATACTGTTGTATTTTATTAAAATTTCAGAACACACTTTATATATAAGTTTTTTTAGAACTATGTATTTTCTTTTATTCAAAAAATATTCTTTTGCTACGACGCAACAACCTTTACTGGTCAAGGTCTAACCATGTTGTTTTACGTAATCAAAGTTACCAAATGTCTTATCTATTCATTTGCCAATCTTTCAAAATTGACATTTAAATATCCTGTTTTTACGAATCATTATTTGTTATGATATGATTAGCACTAGGAACTGATAACTCTATATAGAGGTCATTTATTGCTAGGTTTTTGCCACCTAAACACAAACACACATAATACGAACAAGACCATCCCTTTCACAACTTTTATCTGTATCGGTACATTGAACAGCAGCGAATTACTATTATTAAAAAAATCCGGCTTATGTCTTCGACTCTGTGCACTCCATCCAAGTTTTGAAAACCTGTCTAAATTCAAACAAAAAATTGTCACGACAAAACATTAAAGTTTTTTTATTGAATGTTTTAGGTGAAATGGATTCTCATTATTACTATTTAACATTTCAACATTCATTGGTTTCGATTAAATAAAATTGCTAGTCCAGTGTAGTAGATGGCTCAATAAGGCGTTTGAGGGTTAATATTAATATGAAAAAATAATCGAAAATTTAAAAACGACATTCATATAAAAAGCCCATTAAGCTCCATTAAATGTGATCCGATCTGTGAATAATCGCAAGCCATGTGATTAAATGTTGAATATTTTCGGGCCGAAAATCTCATTTCAGGACCTATCAAAACTTTATTCCTCCCCACTTATCAACACTGTGTGGCTTCACCAATTTGCATAAATGTGTAATTACTGGGATCTGGCTGCTGCTGCTGCTCAGATTAAAAACTATCCCTCCAGAGCTGTGATGTGATGTCGAAAAATTACTGACAATTTATTCTTTTGATTTCGCTCAATTTTCGACTCTAATGACGATGATTTGAAGCAAAGTGAAACTTTATCATACCGAATCATAAATATGTATGGCTGATGCCTTTAAAGTTTCTCAGTCCTAGTCCCCAAAAACGCTCCACTGACACATGTCTGAGCACACACAGAATAACATGTGCTGTGCCAGGGAAAGTGAGACATCATTTTCGCAATGTCTGGAGGCTAAAGTTTATCAGAAATGTGCTCTGAATCTGTTGTATATTTTTTTTTTAAATACCAGCTTTAGTAAGTTTTGCATATCATTGAGGTAAGATAAGAATGAATTGTGTTTACGTTATTTAACTTAATTTTTTAAAATAGAATGTAAAATTAGAACAGAATTATGTTTAAGAATATAAAGTATGATATAATTTTCATTTATTTAAGATATAATTTGATGAATAACTATGTTTGTTTAAACAAAAAAAAATTAAGACATTTATTATTGTTATTGTGATTTTATAAAATTTTAAGATGTATCTTAAACCATTTTAAGATATATCTTAAACCATTTTAAGATAAATAATAATAACAATTTTAATCTCTTCTGCAATATAGTAGTTGAAAAAGACGAGCGACAAGATAGTGATTCGGCACCCCGTGTCAGTTCACTTGCTGTCTTTTTGTTACGAATTTCATATCTGATACTTAAATTTTATCATTTTTATGTAACACAACTATATTAAAATTATATCATATCATTTAGAAAATTTAAAATATACTCGTTGAATAGAATAGATAAAGCACCATTAGTTGGGATTTAGCAATTAATCAAATAATAATAATTTCGTATTTAAATCAAAGCCGCTCAACCTTAACTACGTTGAACGGATTTTACACTGTTGAGTGTGTGACGTCACTAGCCGTCTGTCTTTTTTTTTTATTTATCCCGAACTGAATCTTAGTTATAATTTTGCCAAAAGAGACCTATGAAATAGTCAAATACATATTATTGTGTGTTAAAATCATACTTGTTGTTTTGTGCGGAAATACGAAAATAATTGCAATATTTCCCTGTATCAAATTTCCTCAAAAATGTTTAAATTTTAGCGAATTACTACTAAATTCGGTAAAATATAGATTCTATTTTATATTATACATGAGTATTTGTTCTCATTCTAAGTCGGTTTGGTATCTAATCCTAAAACGGAGATATTTCAGCCTGGCGACGTTTGTGTAAAAATGGTTATTAAAATCATGCTTAACTAGTTGAATACTCATTTTAGCTATTTCAAATAGATGTCAAAAATCACCAAGAAGATGATTTAATGAATGCATTAATGATTGGACTAACGATGGACACATGTAACATATATCGTTGTTTAGATTCCATTTGGTATCAAATTAAACACTATTTCTTTAAAAATTAAATACTTTTTTTGACAATTTTTGCATTTTTTTTCGAATTTCGGTGTAACGTAATGGATATTCAGCACATTATAAACAAAGAATATAGTATTATGTTGTTATTGCATATATTAAGTCACTTTACAAGTGTGTTGTTGTGAAATAATCACTAATTTTCTTGCATGCAAAATCAAAACAATGGATGATAACCGGCTGATGACGTTTTCACTAACACTATCACCACACAGCACTACAATCGCTTTGTTAATTAGCGTTGATTTAAATAATTTTTGGTAGTAGAGAAAGTCAAAAATTTTAAAAGATTTTAAATGCACTTTGGTACCTCAAATTTATCGAAGAGATCAAAAATATCAATGCTTGAAAAGCCTTGTTTTCTTTTAATTGATATCAGTCAAATAACACGTTTTTTATATACTTAACAACAGATACTTCGATGTTTTAGTACGTTATTATTCAGACCTTAGAGTTTTAAATAAGAACTTAATTTCCCAACCGATTTTAGTCGAAAATGTTATTAAATGAAAGCTTTCTTAATTGTCTTTGATTTTTACACTGCAAAATATACTAATAAATAGTCCAAAACCAATTTTCAGGTTAGTTATAAATAGATTTGTTTTATTTTAGATAGAAACATAAACACAAATTTTAATTGAATCAATCTAAAAACTCAAATATTTTTACCGAAATTTCTAATCTGATCATCACAGCTGCTTTGCATTTCCCTTAATGTGCATGCGAAATTTCGCAACAAATGTATGCGTGGCAGCGGATTAAAATTAATTAATTTTATTCGCCAACTGGCACGACAGGTTGCAAAAACAGTGCCGCCGACATACAATTAAAACTGTTTGCGAATTGTGCCGTGCAAAATAAGTCGCAGACCAAAAATAATAAAAGCTAAAACAGAAAAAAATCAAACTTTGTCAAACAATAACGAAAAGTTGGAGTGAATTGTTCTCTAAACTTTTTATCTATATTTCACAGTCTCGAAATTACACAGCACTTATTTATGGCGACGATCCTTCAAATGTGCTCTTTTGCCCCATCCGACGACCCCTTTCGAGCAACTCCAGCAGAGACACTCCCATTGTGAACTCGAGAGCTGTTCTGTTTTAATGTTATTGTTATAATTATTTGCAATGCAAATTTTATAATTTAATTTAAATTTATATAATTACACATCCTGATTTTTGCCCGATTCCCTGCGCTCCTCCTTTGGCCGTGGAATAGCGTTGCCAACCAGTTTTGCATGAGATGATTGTTTTAAAAGAATGTTCATTTGTTATAAACTTTTATGATAAAATTATTACTTAAGAAAGTAAGTCATCTATAGCATAATTCTAATAAAAATAATATTTAAAACAATTATAAATTAACCCTGTAATGCCCAGATTTTTTATTGGATTATTATTACTGTAAGCAAAGATAATTTTCAGAAGCACGAATCCAAAAAAAAATTTAAAAAATGTAATAATTGTAGATTTTACTCCAAGATAGCGTGCCTTTAGGCATTTACAGATCTTACGGACATTTAATATCACCAACCAGACGTCTTTACTAAAAAATTAACAGTATCTTTACCATATTTCACTAAAAAAAATTAAAAATGGGGAATTTAAGGGTTAAACAATAGTTTTTATATATATTTTAATAGTAACTTGGTGCCATGTACTATTCTTAGCAAAACATTAAGGGTGCGCCACTCGGACGGGTGGGGCTCGGGTGGTTTATATTAGATTGACCCAGGTACCAGTTAATAAAATACACATAAAAAGCGTAAAGCGCTTTGTGTCATTTATACGAACTGCCCGGGCCCCATATAAGTAGAGTGTATGGGGCCCGGGCAATGACCCAGCACCCGTCTGAGTGACGCAGCCACTAGGAACTGAATTCAATAATCATTATCGGATTTACTAATTTTTAAGAACGAAAAAGCATTTATAGAGAAAGTTTGAATTGTAAAATGCAACCATATTCAGATTACAATATGTCAAACAAACATTATTTATAACTTCATTTTCTTGGTATTTTAAAACAAGATCAGGTAATCGATTAAAACTAATTAAAAGAGAATATAATTCTTTTATTCATAAAATTATAATCATCAATATGATCTTCACTTTATAAAATTTTCTTATACATAATTCGTAAAATGTTTAATGCATAATTCTCTATGACAAAAATGATTTTAAATGTGTTTTTTTTATTGATTTACGGCCCTTGGGTGGCTAAGAAGGAAAGATTGGAACAATATTAGGTTTTGAAATTAATTTGGAATTAAATTATGTTTTAATTTTTCTGAAATACTTTCTGCGATTTTAATAAATACATTTGTACAATAAATGGCTTGTGATATTCTCTATAGGAAAGAATCTTCGATTTTTTTAGTAACAAAGAGAAATTCGATAGTTTAAGGCAAAAAAATTACAACCGATTGGAGTGGTAGGACAGACTGTCAAGCAACAAGAAAATTATAGCAAGTACAGAGTCGAATATTGAAAGAACTTGACAAAGGAAACGTAAGAAGAGCAGTGGCCCTTCTAACGGGACATTGCCTTCTTGGTAATGTCTTTTACAAAATGGGTTTGGTAGATACAAGTGAAGACAAGAGGTGCTCGATTGAGGAGCATTTTGTATTGGAATGCCAAGCGATCAAACATATTCGTCTCAAATATTTAGAAAGTTACGCTGTTCATGATGTCCTGGGACTCAACAATATCCGAGTCATGGATCATATTAGATTCTATCCATAGATTGAGTGGCAAATAAATCGAAACAATATTCTAATACTTTAATCCATCAAATCAAATAAAAGAAAATAATTTCAAATAAACCAGGGACAACGGTCACTGAAATTTTAGCTATATTTTTACACGAAACAAATACTACTTCAGAGATAATTTTAAATTAATATTTTTAAAAAATCTAATTTAATGAAGGTCCAATAGAAAATCTGATGACAGCCATTATTATATTGAGGACACATCTTCCGGATCCCTTGTAATTTAAAGATAAAATTTCAATTTAAGATTCGATTAACTTTGTATCGACATTTACTGAAATGTCAAATTTAAATATTATTAGTTTAAAAAAATTACACCAGTTAGTGAGCGTTTTTAAATTAGGGGTATAAAATATTTATGTCATTCACTCAGATAAAAAATTGTTTGCGATATATGATTAGTATTAATAGGTAATAGTTACCACCGAAACAAAAAACCTTCTTCCAAGGCTAATAAATTCGTCAGTTTCTAATGTATCTTTTTTCAATAGAAACCAGATATGATACTTTCAAAATTTTGAACCTGTTCACCGAACAATTACAGTTGATGAATATTTTTGTTTGATTGTAGGGACCGAAGAAGCTAGTAATTTTTGGTAAATATATTTATTCTATTATTATCTATAGAAATAAAATCATGGTTGGTTCTATAAATCTATCTTCCGAATAGATAAAAAAAATTCAGCAACAAATTCAAATTTGTTCGACAAGGGAAGATGCAACTTCCTAATGCACAAGTGGGGCTTTACCAATGACTCATCTTGTAGCTGTGTTCACCCTGAACAGTCTATGATGCACATTTCAGACATTAAGAAGTTTTACCGGCGGTTTGGAGCCCCTTTATCTTTGCAAATCTAAGGCTGTGACACGGTTACACAATCTTGATTTATCTTTATAATACCTTTGTTAACTCCATACGATATAATAATAATTTGTTTTAACAAACGTTATTCATTTTGATTCATGATTAATCACACCCGTTTGTGGCCGGTAACCCTAATACTTCAATTACCTTTTTGCATCTCATCTCTGTTACTGGTGCACCTGAGCGCGATGCGAATTTAATTAATGTCGAACAAAACAAAAACACAAACTGTGTGTATTTGTTTGCTTGAATCACCCTCAAATTCAATTCTAGTTCTGCAATTTTGCGTGAATGCCGCTCTCTGCTGTTTTGTGGATGCTCCCTGGGCATATAATTTCCGAAATTCGCTAAACTCAAATAAATACAATTTTAATTAGAAAATTTCAATTTTCATTTGTTGAACAAGTGCAAACAAGTTTTTGCATGCCATCATCATTATCTATTACTATCCCATTTCGACATGCAAAATGCAGTAATATTATGCACTCACTTTGCAATGCTCTGCTCTCAGCGAATGCATTTGTTACACTTGTAATGCTTAGGGGATGGAATCTGGGGGTGGCAATTGTTAGCCTCTATTTAACCCTTTAACGGTTCACAATTTGGTTCTGAGTTATAGTTTCTAATGTAAGGAGAGTGAGGACTGAAATTTCTTTTATTATGGGTAAGAGTTAGACTACATAACGTAGAAAGCAAAAATTATACGAATAATATACAAATCATCCATCCCTGGTGAACATTTTTCAGCGTGAAAAAAGTAATTTTATATCATAAACATTGCGAAATAATATCAATAGCGAATAATGGCGTTATAATAGTTATTTATACAACAAGGTCGATAAGATAAGTCATTTTTAAAAATAAGAGTTTTTTTTTAGCCACGAGCGTATCGAATGCCTTAAAGAAGGCCCGAGTGTTTAATAATGCTTGTCGATCGTGTTTTATACAAATTTTTATGCATTTTTAAATAAATTAAAACCAAACTTAAAAAAGAACATTCGTTTTCTTAAAAACAAATATAAATTTTGCTAAAATTTATTGTCTCCTTCACATTGTTTTTCTTTATTTTTCTAATTCCATAAGAAGCTTTAAAAAGCTATATCTTGTTTCTCTTATTTGCACAGAGGAAATATCACGTTGATCTTCAATTAATATGTTAAATTTAAACAATCCGTGATGATCTGTTTGAAAGAGAAATCTCATATGTGCATCTCTGTTGAAACGTTATATTTAGATTTATATAATATAAATACAAAATTTTTGGATTTCTTTCAGGAAAATAATAATAAACAAAACGCATGCTTTAAAGAATTCTTTAAAGAACTTGTGCTACAAAAAAGACTATGACGTAACAAATTTAAATGTCATAATAGTAAATTGAAACAAAAACTAAAAAACCAGAAAAGAATTAAAATGGGCCGGTCTAAGTGTAATTAATTGACTACTGATACACTGAAAACATGAAAATTCTTAAATTTTAGACTCTCCACGTTCCTTACAGGAATTGAAAGGGAAAATTTATTATAAAAGTCATGTTTATTTATGACTAACATAAAGCTATTTTTACAATAAAATCATTAAATAGTTTGATATTTAGGCAGGGAAATGATACATCAATTTTTAATTCGTGGTTATTTTTCTTAAAAATTTATCTTCAAATAGAAATTGAATGCCACATTGTTTGGGATGTTTCTTTTGATTTTGACAGTCAAAATATCAAGTAAGCCAGAATAACAGTCGAAAAATCTTTGTTAGACCAACTCGCAAAAAATTGAACTATATATACGAAAAAATCACTTTAGAACTAGTTTTCGACTTCTGTTCCAAAATAATACGGATTTGCTGATGATTCGTCAATATTTGGATCTCTTAAGGAAATGTTCTAAAATATTAAGTGAAATAATTTTAATTTAGGTTTTTTGGATTATATTTTGTTAAAAAAAACTGGAATTGGTAGAAACTATTGAAATAAATTAAGTAAATAAAAAATGTTTAATATGACCAATAAATCGTTAAATGAAATATTTAAAACATGAATAATTGTTTGTCTGTTGAATTTGTAAAACAAAATTTCACACGATTTGAAAACTGGAATTTTATGTACTGAGAAAAGAAAAAAAAGTACTTCATAAACGGAATTGCTAAATATTAAATACAAATAAGATTAATATTAAGATTTGGTTTTAGGGAAAAATTAATTAAAATTTACCTTGACGAAGTGCATTTCAGCGTTAATACTCCCAGTATTCTCTACTATCCCTGCTTCCAGAACAACGGATTCATTCTCGGCGCTCGCTGTTCAAATCATATTCAGCGAACAAACGAAAGGCTTGAGCTCATTTCGCAATTCAAAAATTAATTTCTACAATACGTGAAAATAAAATTGCAACGGAAATTCTTATGAATAAGTAAGTGAACTTTACAAATTTATTCATGTTTAGTCACAAGCACCTTTTTAGTAATTGCATCGAAAATGAAATAGTAATAACTGTGAATTAGTTAAAATCAACCAAATTTAATAAATGTTGTATTAACTCTTTCTATTCAAATAATAATAAAAAAAATTACTTCAATTAAATTTATAACACAAAGAAATTTGATATTATATTGGTATGTATTTAAACTCAAAACTATTGAAAAACTATCAATTATAATTCATTGAATTTTAACAAACCAACAAAGCTTAAACGAATATCTGTTAATTAGTATTATTGCTGAATGTTCTTCGAGTAAACTTTGGAGAGACGCCATGGGGGGAGAGACGTTATACTCCCTTTAATATAGCGTCGGTAAAATATAGATATAAACTTTCTTCTATGTTTCAAAGCTCTTATGGAGAGCTCAACGCCGTATTAGTACGCTTTCGAAAGAATTAAATTTTTAAGGTGATATTCAAAAATAAATTTTTTTGCTGAGTTTTTATAGTAAAAAACGAAATTGCCAAAAATAGTTTACACATACGGTAAAGAAATTTAACCGGAATGTTACTCTTTGATTAAGGGCCGGATAGCGTAGTTGGTTAAGTGT